>DWAK01000548.1:0-10207 GCA_018230145.1 Lepidochrysops patricia
TGTTGGCAGCGGCGACTGGTTGCGCCGCCATGGTGCCCCGGTGAAATATAGCCCTAAAGGAACAAGCGTTTTGAGGAGTCGGCACGAGACAAGCCTTTGAACTACTTGTCACACGACAAAACCATTCAGTATTTACATTCACTCATTGTTACATTTCTCCCTCAAGAGGCTCGAGTCTGTTTCATTAAAAATAAAAATGTTTGCTTCTGTCGTAAAGGTTCCGTATAAATTTTTTACCTCATTTGTTTTTTAAATAGTTCTTTCCAGTTTAGTAAAGTGAAATACGATTTTTTGGATTTATTATCTTTGATCTGCTACTGATCCAAAACAGAAAAAATAATAATATAAGTAAATAATATTAATATGAAATTTTATCAAGCGCCCTTTACGCCCTTTTAACTTCACATAAACAGACGTTTTCATCATACTTTGTTATATACACTGAACATTAGAACATTCGAATTCCGAATTCAACACGAAACACGCTTAATTATTCTTACAATTTGACTACAATAAAAATCTGGACATGGACCACGGACCAACGGAACCCCATTTTATGTAATAATAGGATGTACAAATACAATAAGTGACAATGAAGAGCCATGTAAGTGTAATATGAAATAAATGGTCCCACTGCGGCCAGTGACAATGGCCGGTGAAATAAAGGGACGAATTACACGGAAATTTCAAGGCGTGAACAGATAACAAAGGTGGCGCTTCTCTTGATAACGATTCGCACCTCGAGCGACTCATTGCGTCCATTTGAAATGAAGTACCAAATACCAGGACACAACACTAGGGCCTATAATTTTTTATGTGCCTGAAAAATCTTACTAGAAATTGTAATATAAAATTTTATTGCTATAAAATATGAATAAATTATATAATTTTCGAGCAGAAATTATTAAGTTCCGAAATCTTAATTATGCAACTGATATGCTTAAAAGAAATATATAAGTATCTACAATTATTGACTCCATAAAATACCTAAGCTGAATATTGTATCTTCTTTTATCCGAAAGTGCATAAATTTATTGAATTGATGACAAAACTGTTGTTGTTAACATAATAATTAATAGCATGGACTACTAGATTAAGCAAGATGCTCCATTAAAACATAACAACTTTTTAAACAACAGAAACGGCATAAATAAAATATTTAAGGCCATAAATTGTCCGCTTTATGGTTATGAAACTAACGACAGACATAATGACATGTAGTTAATTAAATTTCAACATTTTCTTTGTTTGATAATTTGATTATCTTGCAGAAAGCTTCGTTAGAGAACAGTTACATAAAAATATTTAATAATAAAAAAACAAATTCTTTAATTTTTATTATCTAGTATTATTTACTATAAATAAATTCAATCAAAGCTATGATAACTCAATTATAACGACATATATTTTTATTATAAGACGTTTCAAATTTTGGACACATTTTTTTAAATAATGAAGTTAGGCGAATTGCGTAAAAATTTGGGACATAGGCATTACCAGGTCCTTTGAGAAAACCTTTTCCTCATTCATCCCCCACGAATATAGGGGTCCAATAGCATTAAAGCTGGCATTTAAACTAATGACCACTGATCAGTAGACACAAACAAGTCATACAATTAAGCTTGAATTCATCTCCATAAAAACTTGAGTCAATGAGCGTACTATGACTGGTACATTCTATAGTGAAGATGTTAACCAGAAGTTATGAAATTAATAAAAAAAAACAATAATGGAATGGAGCATACCTAATAATAACACACATGTATGCGTTTAGAAATATTTTACCTCGGAATTTCAATGAATCGAACCTTAAGTCATTAGCTTAGAGATCCTGTCAGAGTTGAACGGAATGCAATATAGATTTGGGTGCATAGATGAAGATATTTCCTCATTAACGAACACCAATCAGGGCCGCTGCATTGGCTGGTTGTTATTAATTTATAGAAAGTCATCGAGCACCCATTAGTCGAGATAGCCATAGTGGTCACCGATCTCCGTCGAGATATGGTACCAAATAGTATGGAGCATTGCATGTGTGATTGCCCTAATGATCACGTGCACCTCGTTAGCAATGATCGGCGATTATTACGATTGATTTTATAACCTGTCCAACTCATATTTATGAGTTTCACAGTAGTAAATGTATCATAATAGTACTATTATGACAACAATGAAAGCCGCTTCCGATCGGTTCTCATAGGACTCCAAATTAGTTTATGATATCCTATTATAAAGCAACCATATTTTACCGGGTATTAGTTGTTACGATGTTATGAATCAATAAAGATTTCCGCTAAAGAGTTTTATACCATAAACGAAAAAATATCCTTAGAATCAAGAACTTCAGCATTTGGCAACTCTATACGAAAAGTATTTCTTTAAAACGGGGAATGAAAATATTTTTAATTTCACGTTTTATTTGTGATGTCTGGAATAATCTTCAAGTAATAATAATATTATGAGTTGTCGGATAATTCGCATTTTAATAGCAATTAGAATACATTGAGACATTTTGAAATCGCCGGCATTTCTCAGTATTGGTTTTCAATGACTGGACTGTACGTAATTTTTAATATTAAAATAAACGTGAATCTTTTTAAAAGAAACACGCAAAGGCATAAAGGTGATTATTTCCCGCGAAGATAAGTTACGCAGATAAAGTTCGCTCATAGTTTGAATAAAAATTAACGAGACTATTAACAAATCAATGGCGGTATTCCAATTAAGTAGCCGTGGTTATTAAGAGCTGGTTTATAATTCTCGCCTCCATTTTTATTATCATAAAATGGAATCTTTGAGAAGCATCCCCGTTATATATGTTCGTGCGTTTTCCAACGTCATATTTTAAAAGCCATCTTGATCCTAGCGTGGATGTAAGCAAATTATTATTCAAATCTATTAACTTTAAGCCGCGCGCCTCGTTCTATAATCGAAAACAGAACGAAATAAAAATCGAATGGAGCGGCCTACGAAGCCTTAAAACTTCGAAGGACAATATAAGGGACTGCGATACTTTTATTTTATTTATTAAATTAAAACAATGCTTAATTATATATTTCTCGTCAGAAAACAATGGTAGATCTCATAATAATCGTAAACTTCAATATCTGTGGTCCATTTAATCGTCGATCGGAGCTCGCAAGGCGAAGTCGCGACTCGCTCTGCCCATATAAAACGTTATTGCTATAACTAGCTGTTTAACTAACAAGAGGTCTCGGTTATTATTTTTTTAATTGTTTGTATTCCGTTTACATTTATGTGCCTTTATCAGATGGTACAGAATTATTTCATTATATTTTATACCTAATGCTTTAAGCGGACCATTTTTGATGCAGTCTGCTTGATTAGGTCCGGCTGCCCAATTTGTTAATAATCTCGATAATTATTGTGATTACTATGATTCAAATCCTGAAGAGGCTCCGAGCCCGTTTGCACTTATAATATCATATTATGTCATTATATGTTCATTTAAACTTTTACGATGTTGGTTATATCGGCGTCGTTAATAAAAGGTATAAAAGCTTTTTAACGGCTTAATTTTTTAAAATGACAATCAAAGTATTCATTCCAATTACAAATTTTAAATTTATGTTTAATATTTATTAAAGTTAAGACAGAGCATTATCGTGTTAATTTCGCGAGGCGATTTCTATTTATGGTCCACTTTTATGGTGTAAAAGCGGTGTGTCAAAGGTTGCACCTGTACCTGTCGGTTGCCGCTAAACCAATAAAAAATAAAACAATCATTTATGGTCACTATTAATATTAATAAAATATTTGATCTGCTAAACGCTCGCTCGAGTGACCATAATGAAGAAAACGGAAATATGCACTATGAAAAAGTTGAAAAAGACAAAAGGTATCACAGAATAATAAACAGTAATTATTATCAATGTCATCATATTATTACAATAATATGTCAGTTACTTAATAGTGTGATAATATCACATTATGAATATCAATGAAATAATTTTAATAATTAAAAATTATAATTTCAAAAACAATAAGGGATATGAAATATAACATTAATTAATGTTATGCAATAATAAAATTTATTGTTAAAATTATTAAAATGTAATCAAAATACAATTTGGTGTTACTTTTCACCTAAGTATTGTTACCCTAAGCTGTCAGAATTGTGCGCCAAATTGGACAAAGCGCAGGTCGATTAGTTACGCCCAAAAATTAATCAAAACGCCTCGTTTTGGTACCTGTTTGTTTTATATTTTATATTATTTGCTTTTCTTTGCTTGTTAGTTTGCCGCTAATTAAGATTTTATTCATGATCCAATATTTCAGCGGAAAAAAATTAAATTTTTTAGCTTCGAATTATTGTCTTATTAAGTGATTCTGACATAACGCTGTTCTATATTAATATAAAAAATGGGTAAAACGTTCATACACAGAAAATACAAAAAAAAATTATGTCAACAATAATAAAATTAAGAGAAAATAAGGTAAATGTAACATCTACCTTTTATTCCTAAAGAAATATAATCTGGGGATCTTATCAAAAACGTTTTATACCACGTTTTAACTTTACTTGGCTTCTCCTTGAAATCATGTCATCAATTTGTAAGCAGTTAGTGTGGCACAGAAGACAATAAATTGCGGTTTTTGGAAGATAAGTATATTAATAGTAATTATGTGGAGGCTCAAAATCCAGCTGTCGATGACCACAGGGACAAAAAGTGTCCAGATATGATCAGGTCATATTACAGCCACGGGCCAGGCGCAAAAAAGAAATAAAAAAATCTGTTTTACGTAAACAAGCCAAAGTTTGCAACGCTCTACTGAAGTAGAGTAATGTTGACTTTGGTTTACGCATTTTTTTATTTGTCCTAGTAAGCAGGCAGAAAAGATACCGCCTAATAACCTTACTCCTTGTTTTTTATATATTTTTAATGTAGGTTTTACTTTATCTTGGAAAAAAAATATTCCTATTAGGCCATATTGTGTGTAAAAGTTACATTGTGCGTATTTTAAGATACGTTGATTGATATATAAAATTGTGTTCTAAAGGTGGTAGGTAGAATAGATGGTAAAAATAATTTATTATTTAGTTCTTACAAGTATCTAGTTATAATCAACTTTTCAGCTTCACTCTATTTCTTCTTCCGTGACCAAAGTTGTTTATAGTTTTGGGTTATGGTAGCACGTGCATTGTGCACTATGCACTATGAGCAAATTCTTTTAAATTCGAATCGAATATCGCCACCGAATCCATCGTTAGATTTGCGAACAAAGCTTGTTTAGCATGGCTTTTAAACATCAATGGGTCGCTATTTAAATGATATTTTTTCATAGCGAGGTACGCCAGTGTTCTCTTATTTACCTTTTGTGGAGCTGTGGGCGCGACAATACCACAAACCTACCACGCTGAGCGACCGACATGTTTTTTGTCGAAAATCGGTATTTTATTTCGTTTATCGAGGTTCGATGCAGAAAAAAATTTAACGTCTTTGCGCGAAAATAAAAGATCATGATATATTATCATCTTGTGGCTAGGCTATCTATTCTTACATTTTTGAGGTATTGTGATCGATTTCTTTTGATGGTGGTCACCTGAATTAGGTATATAATATGGCTGCTACTTGCTGCATTCTTGGCAACCATTACTTTGTTTTAAATATTATCAAATGATATCAAAATTCATATAAAAGTTACCTATTATGTGGATTGCCACTGAGCATACCTTTCAGATACGACGATTAACCTAATCTAATAGAAAACTGGCGCAAACTAACTCTTGCTTTGTACGCTGAGTACCCACTCAGCGTACAAAGCAAGTGTTAGTTAGTTAGGTTCCCAGAGGCCAGAGGTTTACATTTAATAATTTCATTCCATTGTCAAAATTTCCTTTTTACTTTTTTTACATTATGACCCATTGAAAAAGCTTCCCACTGCTTTTCATTAAAGTTCTGAAATATTTCGTATTAATTAAGGCTTTCAAGTTTTGGATTGCAGGATAAAGTCCCGGAACACGTGCAAGTTGGCACAATGCGTGGTTTGGCACAATGCGAGTTTGCATTTCCGGCCGCCGTGCACTTCCTTCATTTCGGTTTTACTTTTTATCGTGCTTTGTGGTATGGCTTTGTGCCTTTGTGAGGACATTCAGGCAACGCATCGCGGGTTTCGATTTCGATCGCGATATCGGAACTGCGAAATCGAAAGGAAAGGAAGTAGAGGAACTGTAATCGAACAGCTGAATTATTAATAAAACTCTATACTTAGCGGTGGCGAAGGGTAAAGTTTCTGAAGAGGGAAGCCATAGTCGATAGGCGAGGCGAGACATAAACGCACACAAAACGATATGGAAATTCAAAAGGGAAGCCGTTAGGAATGGAGTTCTTCTGACGCCTCGCCACTAATACTTAGTATATAATATCATATTCCTTCACTACAAATATGGTAAAAATGTAAGCGCTTTGCGTATTTCAGGCAAAGTTTGAGTCCTACTATTGGTTACTATTGTAGCTGTTCTAAATTATTGAAAATAGTCAATTTTATCCTTTGAATCTTGACATAAAATTATGTCGAATGGTTACTGGATTAAGTTGTTTTGTCAAAAATGTTTACTTTGAATCACAGAAATGTATTTATTTGTACTGCAAGTAATTTATTTCACAGTTATATATCACATAAACATAACATATATTTTATGACACTCTATTATTTTCTCAATAAAATACGTTATGGTTACATTATTTAAATCTATATCTTAATGTTAACCACACAATAATTTTCAAGCTTTGCTAGTTAAGTATTAAAAATAGCGTGTTCGTGTAAATATATGAGTGGGGCTAAGGTACATGCATATAATTTAGAAGTCGTCTGCGCCTCCCGGTTAGTGAGCGCAGGAATTTTAATCTCATAATATCAAAAACGTGTTCGGAGTCAATTTAACACTCATAATCTCGCTACCCGCAGTCGCCTGTCAAGATAAGGAGCCACCACGAAAGCCTTTCTGCTAAATTTATTTGCATTGGACTTAAAAACAAAACCGAACACCTTTCCGAAAAAAATCGCACAAATAGATCAGATAGTACAAAAGTTTGTTTGGGTTTTGGAAGATAAATAGATTTTTTTTCTATTTGAATAACGTTCGTCGCATTCTCAGCTTTAGCACGTGAACATACCGTTCAAATGTGAACGGTGTTATTGTGGTCAAGCCTTAATTACTTTTATCGAATGTATATCAGTAATGGCGTCAAAACTCATGTCCGGGACGCAGCGTGGCACAGGAAGGTGTCGTGGCAGGGGGCCGATGCCACACAAGGTGACGTCTTATTTCGGGAAGATGACATTAATGTGACAAATTAGCGCACGCCACTCTCCCGCGGAAGGTATTCGCTCATTGTAATTTCCACTTATTATTCGCTACTATCATTGTCATTATTGCTACAATAAATATCCTGTCGCGGCGATAACGTATAACTCAATTAGCAGAAGACGGCAGCTATGTATCATATCGTAATCGAAATCGTTGTGTTTTATTTAAAACCGTTGTATTTATCTGGATGATGCATGATTCAAAGCGTTTTCCCACAATAGTATAGTACAAGGAATATTAACGATTCATAAGAATTGCTCAACGGTGAGAAGCTACTGCTTATTTGAAAAATGTTATCTGTTCAAAATAGAATAACCTACATTATAATAGTAATTTTTTTAGATGGATATGCAGACTTTCGCGATGACTATGTCTATAAAAATATAAAACTCCCATAACTGTTGTCTGGGCTTCACATCAAATCAAAAAGGTAATTCGAAATCTAGATGATCGGTACAAATAAAAAGTAGCTGAGCCAAATTGACAATTTAACGGTTCTTTATATTATAAGAGGTAGGCATACAGTAGGCAGGTGTGCGGACACACAAAAAACTAAATCTATATTTCGTAGGCTACTTTTAATGGTTGCGTAAGTGAGTAATTAAGAATTTTATCACAATATGTTGATGAGCGTTTAAGATAATGAATCAATTTCACAATTGACACGTTGATTAAGATCTTCATAATTTATGCTATTTTTATAGGTCCAAGGTCCAAAGCTCACGGTTTTGCAAACATATTCCACAGCCAGTATTATTTCGGCTCCGATCATATCTTCTTGAAATACGAGCACACTGCGAACAAAATTGAAATTACTTCAATAACTTCGGTAGCGTTTATTTATTTGAAATTAGCGGCCGCTATCTACAGCTTATGCAAATACGAATCCAGTAGTAATGAAAGATCAGTAAAACAAAGTGGTAGCCGCGGGACAGTATTTACATCATTAGGCCGGCACACGGAGTAGTGACATTGCATGATATCGGCTATAAACATCGTGGCCGCAGCCCTCGGAAAAAGTGGCAGGAGAGGATGAAATTGGACATTATGTAATGGGGTTAAAGAGCTCGCAGCGGCAGTGTTTGGTTTGTGGTGTGTTAATGCGTGTAATCAGCCCCTGATTGGCTTGAATTAATCGTGGGCATGCGTGACCGCTACCATCCTCGTGTCGCTTTATGAGAAATGCCCGGGCCCCGAAGTGAATTAAAAGTAATGGTATAATTAAAACTTACACTACTACTGTTATCTACTCTTTGTATATCTCGTTAAACGATACTCTCGTCGCTCACTTGTCGAACCCTAAGCAGTCTAAAAATATTATTAGATTACGTATGGATTAATATTTTTTATTAATTTGCAAGTTATGAAAACATGTTTAGTTTTATTTTTAAATTTGATAGTATTGAAATGTATTTTAAGTGAAAAAAGCTTAATGTATTACATAAAAATTCTTGCAGGAAAAAATATTCATAAATAACTTTGAAACCGGCTGCTTAATTTATCTCATAATATTATAAGCGATAGGATTTATGATAGATTATCTTTAAGTCTACGCCTACCCTAAACCAGTTTTGATTATTATTTGGCATGCTATTGACCGTATCATAGAATATTATTGCCTACTATCCCATTGGCCTTCAGTTCGGCCTTAACGGCTGCAGAACCGCTTTGCCAAGTACAATTCGGATGCAAAACCTCTTTGACGAGTACAATTTTGGCAGTGGGCAGAAAGTGGCAGCATATTAATCGTCAGGATAGTCTTAAATTCCATATTATTATTATTACGATTTTGCCAAACATGGAACCTGATAAAACCGAAGTGATGTCTGTCAGCCTATTCGGGCTATTATCGGTCTGCTAATGTATAATATATTATGAATGGGAGAGTCATACTTCGTAACGAATTCGTACTTCGTACGACCACACAGAAAACCAGGGTAAAATAACGCTTACGTTTCGCCAATACTTAGTATCAGGCAATTAATTTGTTAGTTTCCTTCTCGTTAAAAAACTGAAAGCGAAAAAAAATTTAAAATTAAAAATAATAGTACCTTTTATAAAAAAGTTAATCTATCTAATTAGCAATAGGTAAGTATGGTAATATGTAATAATTAACTCTCTAATTTTATTAAATTTCTATCCGCCATAAATAATACGCATAAAATATTGCGTATGCAGTATGTATGGTCATAGTATATGCTGTTGGATATTAATGACTTTTACGTTACTTCTAAATCACCAGGAAACCGTTTAATTATATGCCTATAAAATGATAGAAATTAAGAATATGAAATCGTCAACGATTAAAAAAACATTCAGCGGAGATATCGACATTTATGAAAGAGTATAAAACTTTTTTTTTGTATAAAATTTTGAGAAATATATAAATTTAAGAAATTAATGAAACGCTTGATTGTTCATAGTCAAAAGACAGAGAAACAGGAAATGAAACCATATCAGCAGCTTCATAAAACTCCATAAAATCTGTATGGCATCATCCATCCCAAATCAGCATTACTACATATAACTATCTATTAGTAATTAATAGACCTTTACGCCTAATAGTTTAATTTAAAATTAACATGAAACAGGTAATGTGATAGCGGGCCGGCTATGCTTCGGCGCGATTCGTCAACGTCATTACATCAGTCGCACTAGCTGCTGTTTCTGGACCACCACGAAACAAAATGGCCGTCAGATTTCACATCAATGAAAATATTTTGATTACTTTCCTCGTAAAGATATCCAGTAAGCATAATATTTCCAATGATTTCGAAGTTTCTAATAGAGTTATCTCGTTTCAATACTAATTAAGGTTGTTAACCCTAGAGGCATAACCTTCTTAATACACCCTTTAAACATAACCATTCATCA
>DWAK01000549.1:0-10203 GCA_018230145.1 Lepidochrysops patricia
ATTATAAAACAAAGTCCCCGATCGCGTCTGTCCGTCTGTCTGTTCGCGATAAACTAAAAAAACTATTGAACGGATTTTCATGCGGTTTTCACCAATCGATAGAGTGATTCCTTCGCAATGTTTTCGTATATAATTTGTATCCTTTTTGTGTATATTTGAGTACAATAACTTAAAATATGTCAGAAATGTCGGAAAAATTAAGCCGTCTGGGATAGCATATTTCAACGAACCCTAAGCGAGTTGCTAGTTTTAAAATAAATATTAAGTATCAGTGTTTGTAATAATACAGTTACTACGTTGTTAATCAAATAAAAATGATAAAAGCAATCACATTATTAACAGAAAAATGTTGACGGTACATAGCATCTCACTTTTATTATAAATCCCACAAAAAACAAAAAGTCATAACTCTTGATTCTGTTTGGATCTTGGCCCTTAACTATAACAGACAAAGGGCTATTGTGGTTTATATTGAAGCCCGAGTTGTGTTCTTGAAGACCTAAGCTTTAATTTTTGGTTTCGTACTAGAGTACGAAACATTTTTTGGAAAAAGAGTGATGAAAATGCGACTATCTAAGGAAATTTTAAGCCATAAGGAAAGCCCATATTCATGGGGTTCTTTAGACTCCTCGCTGTTGGACCCTTTTACAAGAGGCTAGGTCACAACAATGCGCTGCGGTGTCGCATTATAAATATCTGCGGCAGAATATATTAAAAAGTATAAGTTATTACTTCTACTTACACTACTGAATTCTGCCGCCGATTTTTACGATGTGACCCCGTAGCAAGTTGTGGCCAGGCCCTATCTCAAAATACACGATACCCAGTAAAATGTTCATAAAAAACATAGATATTGGTTCAAAAATATAGAATAATTTTACCGATATATAGGTAATATAGAGATTGTATGCATGTTAAAGTCATAATAAATTATGCATACGCATATTCATGCTGTCCGTATTTATTTATATATTGTGGTGAAAGTTATCTGTAAATCCTAAATGTTTTTTGACATTGTGAACATGTTAAGTCATCCTTTTGGCGATGCTGAAATGTGTGTAGGCGATACGCGACGTGATGATGCAAAAAAGTAATATTAAAATTGAAATTCAACATTTTAACTGTCTCTCATAGAAATTGTATCGCCTTAATTATTATTAAAAGTGTAAACTTAGCATTGTATTAAAACTTTTGCTAATTACTAGATAAAAGCTGCGGGAGACAGCTGCTAATATAACGTGTATCTTAAGCATAATATTGCATTACATATTGTCTAGGGATTATAATATAGGGCTGAACAATAGCTCACTGCTTAGTGTATTTAACCTTGAAGCGCTTGAAGTCTGGATCAGGTTAGGTATAGAAATTAATACCCACTATCTTCTCATGTTCCTTTAATTAATATTTACTAGTCGTTGTACGTGCAACACCCTCGTTTTTTAATATTACGCGAGACACTGCATGTTTTTGGAAAAGAAAGTATTTAAGGTCCTTCTCCATGGTTTATCTGTGCCATGTTTTATCAAAATCAGAGGAGTATTTCCGAGCAAGCAAACAAGTTTAGTACAAAACTAACAATTAGTAGGTAGCTATGCAACTTGTGCACATCTCTCGTCTACTGACATCGACTTCCCTAAATCACCTTTACTACTGGCTCATAATAATCATTATGTAGTTATTTAATAATCCCAATATTTTATTAATTTTGTTTATAGACTATTATAATATGTTCATATGTTCAAATAATGGTTAGTATTATGGTAGCTATGCCAAAAGAGAGTTAATAGTTGAAAATTTTTACTTATTATTCCTTTTTCTTTTCAGTTTCCTTTGGCAAGTGTTAAGTGTTTGTACCTATGTACTAAATTTTCTATATTGAGTAAATAACCTTCTTATAAAGAGTAGAAAACATTTTGGTTTATATTTAGTATTTCCATTTCGGGTTGGCAATTATATAGTCTTGCGGTATTTTTTGTAACAATTCCGATATTTTATATTTCATGTCGATTTCTTGCAATACTTACTTCATATTGAATTTTAGGTTTATTACGCTTTATTCTTTGTGTTATTCATCAATTTTGGAAAATGTTGCCAGTTACTTGTATTTTTACCACTGATCAGTTTGGGCTGATAAGTAGAGGGCTTCTTACTTAGTACCTACCTAATTATAGAAAAGTCCACAGCATAATCAAAAAAAATGTTCTAATAGGTACCTACCCAGGTATTGTTACTACTTACTACTACTTTAATCGAACTTTTGATCCACATGAGTTTACAATAAAGTAACTGGATAGTAAAATCTTTTTGACTTAAGTGTTTTTGGCGCTGAAATTCTGAAACTACAAACCTTGTGACTAGGTAAATCATTTCATTACATTAATAAACATTAAATACAGCGAACTAATTAAATAATGCAATAAATGTGTATTCCAATTACTTTAAACGTTATAATTATACGTAACTTATTAGTGTTATTGCACGCTCGATAAATTATGTGGTTATTAGCAGTGGCGTCGGCGGTCTCGAAGTGCGGGCGACCTCTCTCTTTACACTAAATGCGCCTTTACCGGTTGCGTAACCGGGCTCCGCTGCGGCCATCCGATAGGACTGCCCACCGCAACGATTTCATCGTAATTCCATTCGAAAAAGAAAGGAAACATATCTTCCAAGGCTATAATATTAAACAAAATCGATTGCATCATGTTTTTTATTACAAAAATAAAAAGATATTTTTAATATACCTACAACAGTCGCAATATCTTCGAAATGAACATAAGATTGTAGGAGGAGATCGCTAGAACGCGCCGTGCCACTCGTACAATCGTATGCTCATACAATACATTCATACAACATAATAACATCGTGCACTAATAACAAATCAACTTAAACGGTGATGAACAATTAGTGATCACATGGTGATAATGAAATCTGCAGATGAGCGTTATCATCTATGTACAAGTGCTCATCAGCTCGCAGGTGGCAGATAGCTTAGACCTCATCAAAATCCTAAGATAATATTGCAATAGAAAAATTATGTAAGTTTTGAGCAATCTTATCTTACGAATGAGTCATATCCAAAGACCCAAAAAAATGTTCTCGTAGCATTTAAATTGTACATACAAAAATCGCTTAGCAATAAATACTGTTAGTTATCCTACCACCTGCATCTATCCGATCGGGAGATTAGTGGAGGGGTCCAGCGACGTGACCGGGGGGGCCGTACTGAGTGCTGGTGGCGCCACCATGCCCACCCTCGGAGGAGTCTGACACTTCGATGCCGCCGTGGCTGCCGCTGCTGCTGATGAGACCGCCGTCGATTCCAGAGCCGCTGCCGATACCGATGTCACCACCGCCGATGGAACCACCGCTCAGAATGTCACCTCCGATTGAACCGCCGCTGATAGCGCCGCCATCAATACTAGCACCTCCAATAGCGCCACCGCCAATACCACCTGACTCCTTCTGGGTCTGGTATTTGATGAAGTACACCTCTGGTTTGGAAGGCTGGGTTGGAGCGGCGGTCGGGATGACGATGTCGGGCTGCTCCTCGGGCTTCTTAACCAGAACGTAGACGAGAGTCTTCTCCTCATTTTGAGGCTGAACGGGGATGATGGGGGCGACGGGGGCGGGAGGAGACGGGGCCTTAATGAAAATGATCTTATAGTGCTTCTGGGGAGCGGCGACGGAGTGGACGCGGGGGATTCTCTGCTCTTCAGGTTCTGGTGGGGGGACGTGCACGTAGATGTGTTTCTGGACGATGGGAGCGGAGGAGAAGCCGCCGCCGAAACCTCCTCCGAAACCGGAGTCACCACTGAAACCACCGCTTATGCCGCTGCCGATACCGCCAATTCCTCCGCTGATGCCGCCGATACCGCTTCCGAAACTACCACTGGAAATGAGTCCACCAGATGAGTGTCCGCCGGAGATGCCACCTAGGGAAATGCCGGATGAGTGACCTCCGGATAATCCGCCTAGGGAGATTCCACTCGACAGGCTTCCGGATGAGATACCACCGTGACCGCCGTGTGGCGCGCCGTAGCTGGCCGATGGCGAGGGATAGCTGTAGCCCACCGGGGGCTCGGGACGGCCGTAGGCCAAAGCCACGCAGGCTAGTACCTGAAAAAACAGCATCTTATTAATCATTACGTAAAATTGATATGTTATGAAACCGTTTTCGAATAAGTAGAACACGATAGAAACGGCTTTACCAAAATCTTACGTCACAATTCACATTTCTAAAAGGAAACATTATACAACAGTCAGATTATATCTTTTTGGAATAAAAATAATTAATTTTAACAAAGATATTTCCCTATCCGTCTATGGTTAAGTGAAGATAAATACATATTTATCGTGATTACAATGGCTTAAATATTGGTCGGACTTCAAGTATAATGCCTCCACCAAATCAGCCGTCAATGAAGCGCTTAATAGAGCATAATAGAGAACGTTATAAAAGATGGATTATGGTTCTTTCGACGAAAAAATATTGCAGGTTAATCCATTTTCCCAAACGGAAAAGTGGTTATTTAGAGTTTTAATTAATATTTAGTAAATTAAGTACTATAAAAATAAGTTATTTTTAACAACAAAACAAGCGTAAGATACAAATACAATCGAGCTTACTAGTATTTAAAAATAATATGATATTTAAAATATCATGAATATAAACATAAGTATATTCCACCTCTACCTTATTTTATGGGAATAAGGATACTTTGTTAACAGTTTGCAATATTATACAACAATATTGCTAAAAAGATGGGTATCTTCATGATTTTATCGAACATGTAAGGACTTTCAATGATATTATGGTGTAACTTGCGTTTTATGTATGAAATTGGACTATAAATGGCTATACTATTACGCAAAGAGAATTGAATTGAATATAGTAGTACTTCGTAATTGAAACCAGTACAATGTATCTACGTTATTTTTTGTACGATAATATTATTTAGCAAATATTAAAAGAGACAATAATATAGAAATAGTATGAAAATTATTACTGATAAAAGCGATTGCTTATTGATGGATTAATTGGGTCACGTCATGCCCTAGTATTTTATTCCTGTATAATAGATATTGAATATTGTTTCATATCTATAAACATTTATTTTCTTCATTTTCATCCACGGCAACGGATTTAGCACAAGCACTACCACATTCCCTAGGATCACCGTTCCAATTTTGAATTCACAACAACACTTCACAGCACGAGTCTGAAAATTTGCTTAAAAGTCGCCTGAACGATTATGAGATGTTCGATTTTAAAAAAGCGGCGCCTAGCAAACTCACCATAAAAGCACGCATATTGGGCTTGATATGAGAAGTCTGTGAGAAGACTACTGCGGCTACAAAGTCAAAGAATCCGAACTCTAGGAGACGTTCTTGTATGGGGAGCTCGGTTTGACTGATGACATTCACCGGGCCGACCCGCTCTTAAATACTGTAGTGCTCATCTCGCAGAATACCATCCCTACAAGCATTTCACTCGGTAACGTGCAACTATCGTCATTATTTAACGGTATACATATACGGTCCTTTATATAGTATAGTATATATATATATACGGTCCTTTCTTTTCGTCGAGGTCCGGGCTACGCATTCGACCTGTTGCCTTAGCGACCACCGCTCGCCAGCTTGCACTGCAATACTTCACACACGCCAACTATACGGTTCAAATTACTCCGCTCACTATTTTAGTGTTTTACTAAATATCCTCCTCGGCAACTGATTAAGAGAATGTACGTCCTTTACCTTCTTATCATTAGCGGCTGCGGACAATAGGCGTTTATGTTTTTGAGGTAATTTCGTCATTGGTTCGGCTAAGATTATTGAAGAATAAACGATCTTCGTTTATTCTTCAATAATCTTAGTAAACTTTAGTACTTAGAGCGTATTGAAGTATAAAGTGTAGGGTTTACCTTATCGGATTAGGTAATCGACGAAGAAAGCTTTACTTGTTGCATTTAAATCATCTGTATTAGACTACTGAAATCGAAACTTGTACGGAAAATTTCTAAGAAAATATATTTTATCCTCTCGGAGGACCAGGCGTTCGTAATTTTAATATATCGATCACGGTTCACGCCGCAGCGGCCCGAGAGCTTGAAATTTACACAAGGGATTCTGTCACAACGCGAGCGAATACCAAACAAGGTACTTAAATCAAATTTGAACTCTTGGAAGAGGAATATTTTAATATTCCTATAATCTTAGAAGATATTATAAGACAGCATACCTACTTTTTGCAACGAAATGAGGTTATGGCACAGATCAAAGTATAAAAATTTCATGTAACGTCAATAAATGTAAAAGTTGTTTTTCGTCAACTGTGTTCGGTGTATGTACCTACCTATAGTAAAGCTCGGGCAATTTTGAGCTCCAAACCATAATAATTGTTTTCTTCAACAAAAATCCAAAGCTCTATCAAGAATTGGCGCAATGCGTAAGTCCAGTGCAGATTTCTGTAGTTAAAGTTATTTAAGGCCTGTCATTGGTTTATACGAACTGAAAAAATATACCTTACTGTAATGACGTCATTACTACCATTTATAATATTTTGTGTCCATTAAAAAATCTAGGATAATTCTATTCAGTGATTATTCATATAGCTTCATAACCAGTTTTACAAAAGTAATGAGATTGCGAATTTTACGTAATCGAGTAATATATTTTAAGTGTGATTTAAATACATTAATTATTATCGAAATTGCAATACGATCTAAACTGGTTTATTAAGCGAACTTAATTTCGTACAGGCTTCATGTAAAATATAAGTGAGAGGGTATTATATAAGCGAAAAAAAAGTCGAAAAGCGTATCGTGTGTACTGTACAGTCTACATGTATCATGAAAGTGAATAAAAATAGTCTCATACCATATCATACTTTCATAATCATTAATCATGACGTCATGATTAGAACTAGTCGTCTTTGACGGTTTTAGTACCTACTTACAACCAATATTTTGGGATTTTATGAAAATGCATGGGGTAGACCAGCCCCATGATTCTGTAATTTGCGACATTTCTTCGCTTATATAGCGAAGACATGTCGCAAATTACAGAATCTAATAATAATGATGAATCATACAAACTGTCATAACACTTATGACAGTTTCAAATAAATTAAAGCTAATCAAAATAGGTTGGTTCCTACGGTCACGGTACACACATATGGATTGATAAACTTACATAATTAACGGATTTTGCAAATGTTGAGTAAGTTTGAATTTGCTGTCTGCAGTTAATCCTTAACTATTTAATAAAACAAATTAGCGTTAAAATAACCTACTAACTTTGATAGCATTTCTTTTAGTCAAGTGATTATATGATGAAATTTTTAAATATCAATTAATATCTGATGATCCTTATAATATTCAAATGTATTGTAATTTTAACCGACTTTCAAAAAAGCAAGAGGTTCTCAATTCGACCGTATATTATAAATGCTTTTAAAACCTGTCCTATTAGGGCTGGCGCTCACTTAGCACGCGACAGTCGTGAGACATACTAAACATAATATGCACACATGGGACCAAATTCTCATAAGTCGTAGACCAAGCTTTATTAGAAACAGCATAATCTGAAAAATGTAGCCGTACCACAAAGCATTTTAAGGACAGATTTGGGTCAAAGGCCAAACTTTCGAACAACTATCGTTCTAAGTGGGCGCTAGCCCTATTATAGTAGATTATGACAGGTATGTTAATATTATTGCTAAGAATAAGAATTATGATGTGATAATTGGGTGAGAATTAGGAGGTCAATGTCAAAAAGTAAATGCCGCGATAAAAAAGATGGTCACGCGAGCACTACGAAATATGCAACTTATTCATTATTATAAATGTATGAAAAGTTTTACAAGTGTTAGTTAATTTTTATATGCGTTTAATTATAATACAGATTTTTTAATGTATACATTATTTTGTTCCTAAATGTAACTATTGTCTTTAAAAGTATACATTTTTTTCTTGTGTCCAATTCGAGACACTATCATCTGAGTCGAAGCTTCTAAAAAAGTGGCGCCTGAAATCAGCGCCAATCTGAGTTGTGCCTAATTGTTGAATTAACCAAACGAGGTCTTGTTCAAATTTTTCTTTAACTATCATGGAACTCATAAATATAATATAGGTACCTATAAGATTTATAAAGACAATAGAAAGGTAAAGTAATACGCAACCCTCCCGAAGCTCAATTTGAGTTGAGATTTGAGTTCAAACCTTTTGAGTCACTTGTAGCTAAATTGCTAAATTCTGTACCTATTACACAGTTACTTTATGTAAAAATCTATAGTGTTGACTTTTGAGTGACTTTACCACACTACTACGTAGGTACTTCTTTTAGGTTTCATATTACGTAACACACAGATAATATCGCAATCCTTGTGAATCCTTACACCTTAAACGTGAAAGTGAGTTCGTTTGTCCAGCTTTCACACCACAGGCATTTAGTCAGGCTGTGTGTCACAAAACTGATACCAGTCCGAATTTCCGACAGTAATTGTTCATCGCAACATTGATACTGCTTGATACCAGTCAGGTATTTCATCGACAATTTGTGTTGTTGAACTTTGTTTTTGGAAAAATCTATTACTTATTAGATAAGTACCTAACATTCTTTTACTACTCTATTAGCGTAACATTGGAAAATCTCTCCCACTGCTATGAATAGCGAAACATATAATAATATTTAAGCTATTCTAAATTTAAACAGTAAAACATTATTTAACCGTACAGTAAAAAAAACTCATCATACATTTCGACAGACTGTCACAAAACCGGACATCCATGATTGAAATATAACTCTCTTAGGCGACGTATATAATACACGTGTAACGGTATTATACAATGGAATATAATACGATATTACATGACAAGTATTCTGGTTAAGAAAGGTGAAAAGTAATATGCCTATTATAAAATATGTGGAGGACAAAAAGTTTCATTATATTTTTAGAATTATGAAGTTTGCAAAACGAATATAACCCAATTTTCACTAAGGTTCAAGATAAGGTCATAATATCAGCTTAGCCAGGTTCGGACTATGATGTTTGTCAAGCTGAGAGCTACTTAATTTCCTGGAAAACTAATTCAACTCAACACATAATACATAGTATATTATGCAACTAGTTCGGTAAGTTGTCGATTGCCCACGAGAGACGTTCATTG
The DNA here is from genome assembly GCA_018230145.1 of Lepidochrysops patricia. Classification (NCBI taxonomy): domain Eukaryota; kingdom Metazoa; phylum Arthropoda; class Insecta; order Lepidoptera; family Lycaenidae; genus Lepidochrysops; species Lepidochrysops patricia. The sequence goes on from DWAK01000549.1 coordinate 9,171, forward strand.
GCTCGAGTACTAAGTAAGCAAGCGACAACACGGCATAAGTGTAATATACTCGTAAGTACCATTTTTCATCACAAATGCGGTAAAAAAGTAATATCATACGGCCCGCTATTGCGCTTGAAAATTTGAGAATTTGCGAGCAATGGTTATTTCGAAAATGTGTGCAGTAAATATGCGTATCATTTGTGTGCGGCAAACATTTTAAAATTTAACTCGTGAGTGATAAAAATATATTACGTATATTATGTAAGTACTTACATGTTGAGAATTATAATGGCGCTCACTGAAAATTTCAATTATTTCGATAAATGTCAGTATGACGGGACGATCGACAGCTGGAGCGTTACAATTATTGTTTTCGTACGAATTTCATCCCTTATAAAGCGGTAAACAACACCTGTTAATATCTCGCAAAATATAATTAATTATCTTTTGACAATGATAGAGTATGCACGATATGTATTCCAGGATTAACTTAAATATTCCTGTGTGAAATTGACACTAAAGCTATTGAATGTAACGTCTCGGTGATCCTACACACAGAACGAAAACATGGACCCATCCATTTGCCAATTATCCTGATTAGAACGGTTCAGCGAGATCAGGAAAGGGCTAAAGGGCTTAGAGCAATCAGCTCAAATCGGAACTTTATTTAGCAAACTGTAGGTAATAGAATCGCACAAAGCTCAACCAAGTTACACATTCTCACCTCCCTTATGGTAATTAGCAATATATTTTTGTCACGTAAATTGTTATTTATTTTCCAGGCAAATTAAGGCTTATTGGGGAAACTACTTCAGGAATTCTGGCTTATTTATGGAATAACTCAATGTTAACTTCTTTAACGTATTTCGACAAATCAATTTGGTCTAAGATTTTGACGGACATAAAAAGTAATTATTCTCCTTCAAAGTTAAATTAAAATATTTCATTTGAAGACTTAACAACTGTCTACCTAACTCAAGCATAATAGAATAATGAAATCTATACTAATATTATAAAGCGGAAGAGTTTGTTTGTTTGTTTAATCGCGCTA
>DWAK01000550.1:0-10203 GCA_018230145.1 Lepidochrysops patricia
TAAAAGTCAGCGAATTGCACACGCCTTGAGTAATACCAGGTATGATGGCTTTTATTTAGCTTTACAAATCGGACACTACTTACAAAGAATGGACAAAAGAGTCGCATTCTACCTGAAAGTTGAGAACAATATAATATTAGTAAAGTTTCAATTTTGTCCGTGTAAGAAATACACCTACTAAAAGAAATAATCAAACTTTAAACTACCTCGATTTTTGGAATTACAATAGATATTTAATTGTTATGCGGTAACCGGTTTCCGCTTGGGGGCTGAAGGGTGAAGCGTTAAAAAAATAGGCACTGAGCACTTGCAGTGATTACGCACTATGTCAAGTCCATTCTCTATACTATGGGCTACACACATAACGGTCAGTAGTTTAAGCTATGTCCCGGACAGTTTGTTAATAATAGTCTTAGGTAACAAGTCTAGTCTTCACGGCCAAGACTGAAACAGGAATTCACACCTGTATACCTACGTCTAACAATAGTTACAGTAACATCACAATTCACAACTACATAGTTCAGTTACACGTCTTGGCTTCATGCCACGTATACAGATGGTGTTAATTTTCATGGATCTCGCTGATGTGTTTAGGACTGAGGTCTGAGACGATTGACGATTGCAGTATCATTTTATACTGGCCATTAATATAGGCGATGATTTTATTAGGAAGTTGGATAAATGCATAAATAGTTTTGTTTTCACTCATACACATCACACTATATAGGTATATATTTATAAATTTATAAAAGTCAATAAGGATGATTGTAAGTTTGCATGTTTATTACTAAACTTAGTTATACCAACATATATTTCCCTTTACACTTTTGACAATGATATTGGGGTAAACGCTAATTTAGGACAGGGCTGTCACTAAGACTTTTTTGTTTATGAGATGTTTTGTTTAAATGTGCATCATTTTAGTCCATTTTAAGACTGGTGTTTTATGTAACGTTAGTTAGATGTAAGCCCTTACCCTATCAGTATTATTCATCCCGACCTTTTACAACGGTGCGTTAAAATAGCGCTCGTGTGAGGAATGCTAAATAAGGCGACGGTCTGTGCTATACATGTTAAGTGTTTAACAGTGTTCAGTCAGCCTAAACAGATGTACCAGATCCATGGCGTGATAAGTTCCTTACAAGGAAATTCTATTGATCACTTCGCCTATTTTCGATTTTTCAAACCGATTATTTAGAAAACTATTATACATACTTATGGTGTAGTTAATGTAACCACGTATCAATTAGAAACAATGAAAGGGAAACAGACAGACACACTTTTGCGTTTATAATATTAAAGAAAGGATATTATAGCATTACATCATTTCATTCTGAGTGTTCTAATCTGAGTGTTTTCCATTTAATTATGTTCAAAGTTAAGTACACAGTAACTGAGTATTTTCATAATGAAATGAAACAACTGCACGCTCGCTAAGTGACTGGTGCCTACAGATAATGCGGTCTCACGAGAAAAATGCATGCACTGTAGTTCTAAACCAACAGTGGAATAAATGGACAGGATAGTGTTAGCGTACATGCAGTGTGCAGTGGGCCGAGCACAAGTTTATGACAGATCCGTAAACGTCGCGATGTCGAGTGAAATTCTATGAAAATTAAGACAGCGCGTAGTGTACGCCCGCTTAGGACATTGTCTTGATTTTGAAACAGTGTATACTGTTTGTCCATAACGTAACACTTACGTGTTTAACAAAATCTCGTGCTCGGTCTACAGCGTACGGACAGAAGGATGCGTCCATTGTTTGCGTTGTTTTTATGCTCGCGAGTGCACTGCAATTATTGTTATTGAAATGTGGGTACACTTCTAAGAACTCGCCGAGTGCATTTGTTTTGTTGAATAAATTTATTCAACATAATTATGTTGCAGAGTTCAAAATGATTAGAGGTAACTTAGATTTTTGTTGTGCTATAATTATTATCTCCGTCCACTGTTTTTTTCCATTGACTTTTGCCAATAAGCGCTAACTATCCCGACCTTAGACAGCCTTCCATTCCTACCAAGTTCTAGATTAAAACTTTACGGTTAAACCTTAATATTACGGATGGGTAATCTTTAGGTTTAACCGTAGGATGGGGGTAATCTTCGTGAAATCAAATTTCTTTAATTGATAACTAGTCCACTGCATTAACCATAACCGGTAGAAAAATTAGTACCGAGTGATGGTGTGATGAGAGGATGACAATATCCCGCGTGTGGCCGGGGTCAAGAATGCAGTGGCCGATTGCGGTCGAGGAGCGGGGCGGCTATAGTCTGTCAAACGACCGCCAGTCTACTCATGCTCTCCTGGTCCTTTGGTAGAACAATATTGCTTAGAAACCTAACCTATTACCTATAACCTAACATGTAAATGAACAAATTGTAGCACATAACGATATTTTTGGCAATAGGTAATGCTAGTAATAACAATGACTATTATAATTTATTATTATTGCCAATAATATTGCTCGACCGGCGGTACCTACCTACGACTAGCTATGGTTTTCAAATCCTTCAGCTTTAGCTTTAGTAACACAGCTTAAACTGAAGAAATTAATGGTAAGTTTTTCTTAGTTCATATAGAAATGTACACATTTATGCAAGTAATTTTATCGTGCTGATGGGACATGGGAGCGGGGTGCCCAAGCAAAGAATGTAGTGGTCAATTGCGGTGGGGGCTATTCAATCGGCGAACGAGCGAGGGTTCATGACTTCCTCGACACAATAGCTGCCATTAATTTAGGATTTAACTTACAGGCATCCTGCTTTAGGGACACATAATCTATCGTTTTATTTGATCTATAATAATAATGAGCAATGAAGTTGCGGTCCCAATTCCCAAAATTTCCGTAATGGTTTTTACCAAATCAATAATGGCAAGCAAAAAAATATTTGATAAAGTTTAGTCAATACCTAGAAGTATGTATTCTTAACCGACCTAAATAAGCACAAAGACAAAACAAATAAATATTCTGCTCTATCTAAACTTTAAAGGCATTAGGGGCGTCTATCTATAACATCAATATTTTGTCCCACTGTTCGTTCCAATTATTATTTTACGGTACGCGTCATCGTATACGTTATGTCTACATGCCTGTGAGTGTGACTTGAATACAATATCTTTATGATTATTGATTCGCTTGTATTGTCTCAACATCTGCAAATGTACCTTGTTGGACAAAGTCCAAATTGTGATGAATCAATAACACGCTTTTATTTATTATGCACCCTGTCTAATATCCTAATAGACGCAAAGGAAAAATGAGAACTTAAAGCCAATAAGACTTCTCCAAAAATTGATTTCTGTTAAAAGTGTTATCTAAAAGTTACTAGATCAGGAAGTATCTTTGTGATCATTACGTTTTTTTCAAAGGACCAACTGGCGATAGTCAATATAGCCTTATATACAGTAGATACATAATAGGTGACCTAACTAGTACAACGTTTCAGAAAAAACGCCGCATGCAGGTTATATCTTTTATGCTTTATAATGCATAGCGAGTTTGTTGATTTACCCACATAGAGCACAGAGAACTCTTTATTTTATTTCCATTCGAGGTTTGCAGGACTGACAGAAAAAACATATTTGCACTCTGTGAAGCTTAATATTGTATTAAGTACTCATTGCTTACGTTAATGGAATGCTTTTATTGTTTTCCAGGCTTCTGTGTCTGAACTTGATATAAATCTAGGCGTGCTCCATTTACAGCTTTTACTCTTCTAACGACAGAAAATTGACTTTCTACACCATTTAATACAATATTCATAAATTCAAAAAATATCAAAATACATAAAATTAACCATACTCTCGTTAAAAGTTAATGGTTGTGACTTTTTAATGAGCGGCTAGTTAAAAAATCCCACGCTTATCGGAAGTGTAAATATAACAAGACTTATTATTATTTATTACTCAAAGCATGGGAAAGATACAGTTTTTAATAGAAAACGCCATATAAAGATATCTACTATAAGAAATCGGAAACAAAAAAAACTATATTTGCTATCATCATTACACTAGAAACTAGATAGTTGACCGTCAAGTTTCGTTACGCAGAAATTCGTTTATCGCGCAATATCGGTATTTAAAACTATCCTATGTCTTTTCCCGGGTCTCAAAGTATCCCCATACGAAATGTCATAATATATAAATTGGTTTAAGCGTGGGGAGGAGACTGATAGACAGACGGACAAATTGACTCAACTAGCATTTATAATATTAATAGTAGGGATAGTACGTAAGTAAGGATTAATAAAAGTTTCAAACAAAGTAAATTCCAGCATTGAAGTAGGTATTCAGTAAACATACAAGAATATTTTGGTAAAATTCTCTACTGCAAGGCAATCAACGCACTGTCGCACTCGCTCGTAATTAGGCTGGTCGCTGTTTGTCATGAAACTTTTACTGACAAACTGACTAAAGTTTATCTCTATCTTTATACAAAGTTATTGAAATGTACTTTTTAGACTAATGTTATATTATATTGAATTCAAATTCAACAAATTACAATGTAACAAGAATATTAAAATTCCATGATTAAAAACAGTAGGCACAGTTGTGGAATAACTTCAACAGTCGAGTGAAACAGTAACAGAAATTGTTAATTAGTCAGTCAAGCTTCTTAATTAAAGGTAGAGAAACTTTGATTCAAACGAAAGCTTTGACTATTTACGCGAGGAACAACTTCAACAATGTACAGTATCCTTGTGAAATAGAACTCCATTATTTTATTGAAGCTACGTATTAAAGAAAACAGATCACTTCTTACAACAAATAATAGTAAATGACTGCAGTTTCTTTACAACTTCACTGACGTTATTATTTCCATGTATTGCACAGTCCTTATGGGGAACGATAATGATGATGATCATTTAAGAACGGAATTGTGTATAAAATTAGTAACACTCAAACAGGTTTCAATGCAAACAAGTCCACTGGTTTACATATTTTTACAAATGCCAGATACACATATACAATATACATATTGAGTTCCAATGCACTTGATGAATTTCGAAAAACCTGAGATCAGCTCTGGTTTCTTATGAATTAATAGTATATTAGTTCATAATTGCGAGTAGTATAAAATATCACTGATATAAATGATAATTTAATATGCTGTTTTTCCAAAATCTTTTATTTAAGTACTTGACGTTGTTGTCTTGTTACACTTCTTCAATCCTTTTCTTTTTGTCTAAAAATGTTCTTGTCTAAATTGCTAAATATTGCTATGCTAAATATTATAGTAAGTAGGTAGTCTTCTATACCATACCTAATGCATATTCGGTCTTGCGTCCTTGTTACTTAAACATGCATTATTTGTATCCAATTCAAATTCTGGACCGTCTGCCATCGATTTTCTGAACCTCTAGAGGTTTAATGCTCAACCCCTAAATTAAACATCCGATAGACTTGGCAGTCGACCAACTAGATCCTTAATTCTTAGTTTAATGAGATTATTTTCACCTTTATTTATACACTAGGTTTTATAGCAAACAAGTGTCCAGATTTATATTAAGTAGAAGCGAATCGAAATATAGCTAGCAATAACAATTATATATTATGTAAATCTAAATATCTACATGTACAAGATTATATGGTAGGTATTGCAACTTAATTGAGATTCAATTGACGCAATCGATGTAATTGCTGATTAAATTGCGAACCGTTAGTATCATGAGCAACGATATTCTGCTATACCTGAAGGTCAGATCTTGTCACACGATGAGGTCGCACCTAAGCGAATTCTTTCCGTCTTACTTCATCGTGCAGTGTTGGTTATACTAAACAAACAACGTGGCCAGTTTACCCTTCAGACGAGGTACACCGTATAGGCAGACAATAAAATTATATTCGATTTTGATTGGTACGTTGCCTCAGATGATTGTATATATAAGATTTGTACGTTATTATTATAAATATTATATGAATTACATTACATATTATCGTATTTTAAATTATATAAATCATACAATAGCTGGTAAGACAATAGACAATGCATTTGTCCTCTGTAAATAGTCAGGATCATTTTGGTATACTTCACGGGAAAAGAGGATTTGAAACGAACCTTGAAGACTGAGGAAAGTAATGATTAGGATCAAGGATTACCCAATGCTCCATTTGATACTGGTGTAGTAACTAGTACGACGGATAATGTATCTTATCCCGACTTAGGCTAAATTTGTATGGATTCGCACCGAACCGAAACCTATAGAATTTGCTTAATGCTGTTAATCCCGATTATATACTCATTTGCCCTTTCTCTACCCTACTATAATTATGTAGGTTACATATTGGCTTTACATTTTTAAAAGCAAGAAAGAATGTTTTGCTATAAAGAAATTGCTTGTTATTGTTAGTAGATATCTAATGATATTGTACACGCTTCTCTAGGATTTTCACTTGTTTGCAACTTATTTTCCTTCATTGTTTAATTGCCATAAAAGCAGCAAGCGAAGAATCCAAACAAAAAATAAAGTGGGTTCTGGTATGAGAAGTTGTGAAGATTTCATACCGATGTACATTGTTGTCATAGTTCACATCTGACGCCTGCAGTCTTGCGTGTTTACCTTTCACGGTGCAGTTGCATAATGTTCGGTGCCGATTGTTCTTGGCATCGTTTATTGAGACAGATGGTACAATTGATTTATGCTAGATTTTGTCTAGTTTCTAGTCACTTTGCATCAACATTCAAAGAAAGATTCCGAGCAGCTGACCAATCTCTTTCTCTGTACCATTAATCTATATATGATTGGAATTTGCAAGACAATACATCAGAATTGGCTGCACAGGGCACCTAATATTAGATTTGGCACTTCAACGGTCCGAAACCAAATGGATGCCATTTTAAATATCACTGGGGCACTCGAAATGTTTTATCAGCAAAATGTGTACCGATAAAAGGCAGTTCGTATTTGGGGATTCGAGGAAATATATTCATGGACATTTCAATAAATGTTTTGTAAATTGTAAACTCCGTCGAACGCGTCACTTACTGATGTCATCTCATAAATACAACGCTGATCGTAAACATATCAATAAAACCAGTTCCAAGACGTGACAATAAGTGAATTAAAAGGACTTTGTAGTCTCGAAAACTAGAAAAATAACGGTGGCAGCATGAGAATCATAGTAGGAAATTCGATAAAACAACATAAATATATTTGCAAGGTAAAGGACGTTTATTAATTGTGTGGATTTAAAAATCTACTGACTTTTAGAGATAATTTGACCTGTACGCACCAATTTACATTCAGGTTAAATCGTCGCATGCCTGTTAAAAACAGTACTTACATGGTTTACTCGCGTGGTTAATCAATTTGAGCTAAGAATAAATTTTAATAAAATATATTCAGTAATTAAGTAACACGCCTACCAATTCGTAACATCCGGAGGATGGAAAACTTGAAACATTTGTACAGAACGAACTGCAAAAGGACATGGTTTCGCTCATTTAAAAGTTATGAAGGAGGAACATTATACTGAGGATGCATGCAAAATATTATGCAAACGCATCCGCCTCGTGGGTCGATACTTGTTTGTTTTATATCAAAAAGTGGCTCCAGTGAGTCAGACGTCAGTGTAATGAGCCTAATGGAACATAACTTGTTTATTTTTGGTGTATGAGGGGTTAACTTGTAACGTGATAGGAGAAATGTGGGCTCCAGGGAGTTCACAAATTGAAGTCTATCAGCTACCGCTTCTCTATTTTGAGACTTTATTTTAAAGGTGGGTAATGGATTTTTTTTTTCATATTTTGAACTTTGACATAATAATATGCAACGCTATCCTTGATTGTATGCTATGGAAGTATTATAATACAAGGTCTGACTTTTGATATACAACAGTTGCTAAATTTGGCAAAAAAAAGGCAGTTAATACAGTTAAATTGCTTTATATTTTGAGCGATCACAATAGAAATTTCGCACGTATCCGGCAGCGAAATTGTAACTAAACGCAGCACCAGGGAAAGTGAATTAATGGGGGAAAGTTTAAAGGATTCGCAACTCGTCTCACTTTCTGACGTATTGATTTTATTAACGTCCTGAGAGTTTCCTGTAGCGCTACATTGCTCGTATAAAGTAACGTATTGTATTTATTCGTATAAGAAATAAACAACAGCAGGGTCCTACAAGGTTTCATATCAGTTACAATAGCAGTCCTACGTTGTTACTAATGATTCTAGCAAGTCTAACCTAGTTTCCAGAATTCTGTAGACGGTTCAAGAACACCGTGCCTCCTTGTGAAGTGTCCTTAATTAAATAACTACGTAATGCAGTTGACCAATGCGTATGTAGACTTACTGGCGGCTACTGGGCAGATCTTTGCAACGTAAATTACATGATTGCCGTTTGCGACATCGTGTTTGATGTGGATTTATGATATAGGTGTTTAGTTTGATTTACCATGACGTCTTTCGTAGTGTGATGCGCTTTGTTGATTCTAGGATTTTTCGTCAAGGTTATGTTAGGACTTGGGAGTATGTATTGGTTGGAATGAAACCGCAATTTTAATCTATTATTTATTTTCTTTTATGCAGGTGGTAATATGGAGTAATTTTCTTTGTCAAGTAAGTAACCTGATTCGAAGCAAATTTTCGTTTTTCAGCCGTCTTTTTTGATCTTTATACCATCTACTACAATAAGTACTTAATTACTAGTGTACTTGTGATAATAATTCATTCACTGTGTCAACATTGCGTTGTTGACATGTAATAATTATTACGATATAATATTTCCTAGTGATAAAAAAAATAAATCAACAAAAGTAAACTTTTACTTCATGTCCTTTATTGTGTAAGATTAATGTGATACTTATGTAATTGAATGATTATTTTACTGTGCAATGATGAAATTATTTTGTTCTTATTTTAAAAAAATACATTACAGAATATAAGATGATGCATGATTTTTAAAATAAAAATGGAGAGGTTATCATTTAGGTGATTTTGCTTTACTTATTAATAATTAAAATAGAGAATAATAATAAAAGCCAGAATGGTTAGCCATTATAACCACACTAACGATTTATGACAACAATTTGCATGACCGTAATGACCTGTAATATTTTATAACCATAATCGCCGGATATTAGTTCACTGAATTTGTAACGCTCAAATTTAGGAAAGTGTGACCGAGGTGACGTAACATTTATAAGTCAATTGATCGCAATGGTTCTGCAGCGCTGAGTGTGGCAAAAACAATAGTTTACGTAACAGAGGAAAACAAAACAGGTGATGTGATCCATGAGATCGAAGATACGGAATATCTAAGTCTGTTGTCAACTGAGTATTAAAATATCGGACAAAGAAGGCAATGAAAAATCGTGGTAGGCACATTTGTATCAAGATACTTTAAGTCTCGGGAAAGGACATTATAGTGTTATTGGACAAACTGTGCGTATCCTAAGGAGCACTGACATTGAAATAAGTACCTACCTAGAGTCTAAAAAGTTGAAAAGTACAAAAATAAAATACCAAGTAGGTAAGTATCAAAAGAAAGTTGAAACACAATTTTATAACTGTAAACTAGCCTCCATATTCGCCGTCTGCAGTCTAGACACTTAGTTCGACTGGGGAAATATCTGCAAAATGATTCCTAACTTCATTGGCATTTAAATGTTACATAACTATTGTGAGGGGCATTTTATCTAAAAAAATCTCCAAATTGAAGCTTTTATTCGACTCGACGTGAAAGTGCGAATGAAAGGTAATAAAGAATATTTATCGCCGCTTCAGATGAAGTGCCATTTGCCTCGTTTTGTTTACGCTACCAGGAAATATGTAATAACATAAATTAGGTATATTGTGTTAATACGATGAATGAAAGCAGAGTGTAGGCAATATGTGTAATGTTATTGGAGTTGGAATAGTCGTAAAAGATTAAGTAAATAATTCGTAATGGGAACTTAGCACGAATTTTAGTTGTGGTCAACTTACCATACTGCTGCATACTAGATGCTGTTTCGTTGTGTAATAACTACAGCAGTAGGTACCGCTTATAAAAATCTTTTTAAACTGGATTAAGACCCAAAACAATTTAAGACTTTTCTTCTGTCAATTTTCATGAACCCCTGAACCATGGATTGGAGGTATATAGTATACTTTAACTCACAAGTCGTTTCGTAGTACCCTAACGCTCTTGGAAACCCACAGCTTAGGCGATTCTCACACTGCCCCGCATGATGCAGCGTGTTGCGTGTCGACGCACCTA
>DWAK01000551.1:0-10199 GCA_018230145.1 Lepidochrysops patricia
TCCACGAGTAACATAGGCTAAATTTTATTTTGGAAAAAATAGGGTTCCGTAAGATCCCCCATAATCCATATCACATAATCTTACAAAATTAATATATTTAAGGTAAATGTAAAAACCTTTGTCGTGTTAGACAAATCGATATCATAAATGTTACAGACTAAGAAGATGGGCTGTTCGATTTAATTTAAATAATTGAGACATTTTACTAATAATAATTGCATCGATAGAAGCACGAATCGCTTTATATATGGTAATACTTAACAACTAATTCACTTAAGAATGATTTATTTTATGTCACCACTTACAATCAATATACTTTGCTTAATGTACATATACATCATATGTAAGAAAACAAGATTTTGTATTATATTAAAGTCTCAACTTGAAATATTATCTTATGTTCATAATAATCCGACAAATTTGCCCTTTTTATTACTAATGCTTGTCAACCATATTATATAAAAAGTCGGCTAAAAATGATTACCTACACCAGCAAAAGTAGGGTTTTAAGTAAAAATATGCATTCCCTCCATATTATGTCGATCATAAATATATTTGATATAATAAATTATGTTCTAAAAATACCAATATGTATGTAAATATGTATTTCAAAAATAGGTTACCTTACACCTGTTTAAGTTTCTAAACAAACCGCCTACATACTATACGAACTTGCGACATTTTTTATCGGGTTTTTTGTGATGGTTATTGGCCTATTTTGTACATGTTACTCTGATAGGATTAATTTTACGGAGCTTTGTCTGATAAGATCATGGTGACAGATACAATTGAACATGCTGCGTCGGCACTCGGCGCATAAGAATACTTATAATAAAACTTGAATAATTATATTTTTTTCTAGTGAGTATAAAGTGTCTATAGAATAAAAATAGAATAATAACATTTTGTTACACTTTTTTAAAAATATACATATAATAATTATGTATTTTTACACAATTAATCTGCCAAAAATAAAATACCTACAAATTCTTCTTAACAAATGTTATTTTATTACTAGTATATAAACTACCTTTTAAAGGCAATGTATTCAGAAAAAGTTATATGATTATAAGGTCATAATATGACATAAGTTTGTATTTTTACAATTTCACTAACAGCTGACAAACACAAGTTATTTATCGACCATATTTTATGCAGAATGAGTCGCTTTTACATAGTACACTTATAGTCATTACTTATAGAACACTTTTTATATGTAATTTTGACGGGAGTGTGTATAAATCACACCGAAATAAGTCTAGGTTTATTTAGCGGCAACAGGTTCCTCGCGTGTCCGACATCGGGGTTCATCATACTCACTGCATTTCAATGAACCGACCTACCGACAATTTATTTTCACCAACAAATAATGTTTATATTTTTCGCAGCTGCAGTTTGCAGTGTTTTCTTTATATTATATGAAGACGTTTTCCGTGACTTTGTGTGTGACGCGAAAAACACAAAATACAATTGTAATAATTGTATTTTGGGATTTTCGCGTCACACTGGTTTTAAAATGGATTGTTATAATCAAAAGAAACTTGCTCCTATCCAAGCTTAAGTGTATTCACACAGGATATCATATTTTATATTTGTTACTAATTCCGATTCAGGATTCGAAGGGTGGCGCACCCTAAGTAAAACGAAACCAAAATATGAGTGCGATTTCAGTGCCATGTAAGTATAAATCTTAGACGGAAGGGGCGTGTGTACATAGAGTTATATTACTATATCTGGGGATATTATTAGCTCCTTAATCGTTTGTTTGGTTTTTATAAGGTCACTGCCTAGTAAATATTGAAATAAAGTCACATAGAGGCGAATACTTCAATTTCAATGTTAAATATTCATATTTTTTCTTTTCCTACTCGCATAATATTAAACTAGATTAAGTATATGCATATTTAAGTTTTAAAAAGTTATATAATGTAAGTTAGTTAAGGCATTGTTTTCCTCAACATAGTGATTAACACTTTCAAATTTAATCTGCCCAACTTTTTTCGTAATATACTTTAACATAAACGTATTTTTTTTTCAATTTCAAATAAGGGGATTTTTTTTCTTTTTGTAATTCATTATTCGTTTTTAGGTTATATCGTATTTTCTTTTAATTTTAGTTATATAATATTTTGTACTTATTACTTATAAAATTACTTCATGAAGTAATTTCAAATAAGTAAGTACCTACCTACTTGTTTTTTTTTGTTAATGTCGGCTTTTCCCTAAAAGTAAAAGTATTGCATGCATCCAAATTTTTTTAAACTTACAATAATAGCCGTAAGTTTAATAAAAATAACGATAAAAGTAATTTCGAGTGATCATAAACAGCGAAACTCGCTCATTACTTCCACGCCTTTACGAGGAAATTCAATGAATTCATAAAATTACCATTTATGTTTAATTATTGTAAATTTAATACATTTAAGTAGAGAGAGAATTCTTTAATTTGTGTTGGTTTTATAATAATTTATAAATAATAGCTGTCACGGAGTTTAATTTGGTAAATTGAAAAAAATGGCAGAGCAATTCTGAGAACTCATGGTAGGCGGTTATTTAATTGCCGATTTAGGTTGCCGTGAGATCCCGTAACATTTTATGTTTAAGGTTAACTCCATGGAGCAGTATATAATGAAAAAATATCTCAGATATCTAAGAAATTATTTCATATCTATATCATATTTTGATGTTCAGCAAGTATTTGTTGTTGTACTCTCGTGAGAACTGGTGCTGTACTGGACTCATGTTGTGGATGATGATGATGAACTGGCCGCACATTCATAAGTTCTGCTCAACAAACTCACATCCTTATCGTACCATCTTCAAATAACTTCGAAATTAGGAACTATAACAATTATGGATTATGGAATGTACATATTATTTAATTGTGGTTCCCGGTAATATTTTTATTATGCGTTAAATTCTTGAAACTGGTATTCGTTTATAAGACGACATAATATATCATATTCCTAATTCCAAGTTAAAAATGTTAATGTAAGCGGTGTCCGTTCTCTTTACATTCCTTGTTTCTAAAACATTGAATTGGGTTTCAAGTAAAATAATATAGTCATAAATTGTATGGCAAATAACATAAGTACTCTTTACCTACAAAAATTTAAGCGTGCGTAAAATAAAACTGTTGGATACGGTTAAAATTTACACGCAACTTGTATTTATTTAGTTTTATTGTAGACTTTTTTGTTAGTAAAATAATAATACACTTTTATTTTGTTACATTATATAAGTTCAACAGTCAGAATAAAATACCTACTTAAGTTTAATAAAACTAATTTATAATAAACCAAGTTTTCTGCTAAAGATTAAACATTTTAACCAAAACTGCGGTGATGTCCTCCATGATTCAAAGTAGATTATTTTATTTTTAGGTGAGTCAATTCAAACTTTTACGAATACCAACTCAAAAACTGTCTTAACTGAGATACTGACCACTGATATATCTAATAAATCCGATAAAGAGACATTTATAAAGTGAACCATTTTTATGTTAACCACATTAACAGTTTACCATAGTATACAAGTTTAAATAAATAAGCTCTATAGGTATAAATAGGTCTCACAAAAGTTATTTTGTATTTAAAGTAATTATGCGGTATAGTGCAATATACATTATACATAAACACCAAGATGTTTGACTTGAACCATTATTTTTGCCCTTGTAATGTTCGGCTTACACTAACGGGAAATGCCATTAATTATTGCGATAATGGACGTCAAACATAGGGGATGTTTGACGTCCATTATCGCAATAATTTTTGGCATTTCCCGTTAGTGTGGCCTGAACATAAGGTAAATACACTACGTTAGCGAGCATTACATTTATGTAGGTATCAATGTACTATATGTATCAATTATTATTATTTTAACTAAATGGATACGATACATAACGTACTTGAAATAAGTCATGCACCGTCTACGACATCTCGCCATAATCGGTAGTATAAAAGTTATATAAAGTTCTTCTTTATGTCTCCTTAAATTTTAAACATTGGCCGGTCGACGCATAAGGACAAGTATGTAACCAAACCATCCGTTTTCGCAAATAAGGCCCGTTTTTTCGCCTCGCCATCTTTGACTGCGTTTAAGGAGACCCGGTTTTCGTAAAAGGTGTACCAACTATGGTCTCGACTCTCACGATTTAATGTGATCCTTTGCAGGCTTTGTCTGAAATCTAGATTTAAATTGTGCATAAGAATGGGTGAAAACCGTAGCTACTAAAGATAGTCGCGGAGCAAAAACTATTGTTGTTATGGGCAATTTAAGAACAAGATAATTGCGAGTTTTCCATAAAAACCGACAGGATAAATTACACAATTCATTCTTTATGTACCGCATTGTACTGGCGTAGCTAGAAAATGCTTTATTCAGTAGGTATTGTGTATAAGACGTTTATCATGATTGACTAAGACTTATCTCTTCCTTAAGGAAGAGATAAGTCTTAGTCAATCGATATCTGGGTTAACCCAGATATCGATTCCTTTTGCCTAACTGTAAAATACATACGTAATTCATATTACATAATATAATATTTTACGTCTCACTATGTTACTTCAATTGGTCTGTTTAGATAAAAATTTTGTCGTTTAGTTAGAAATTACAATTTGTAAAGTTCCAACTAAAACATCGAATAAACGTGTAAGTAATAAAATAAACTATCTGCTTCTTGATACTATTTAAGCCCCAATGTACATTTTCGTGAAGCACATAGGTAATTAGTTTTTTAAATTGTTCTGGAAGCTTCGGAGCGGTGACCTGAAATATTTGGGCGGCAAGCAAGAAGTCGTTTTGGGACGTTACCATAAATTACTGGTAAGGGGCGTACAAAAAACATTTCCTACTTTAACGGGAGCGGAGTAAATTATGTCGTAATGAAGTTGTCGCATCTGCCGAGGGTCACCTTTCCCTCATTTACTGTAGCTGTACTACCTGACGTCAATTATATAGTGGCCCTCAACTGTCCCAAATATTATGCAATATACATAATGTCTTAGACAACGATTATGTTTCACACAGTTCCCAAAAAAAGGATAAAGTAAGAAGTAGGTATTTATATAATATAGTGGCGTAGTGATACAGTTTAATTTATTGTTTTTTATTTTTATAGGTTTCACTAAAAGCGTGTTAAAGATGATGAACGATTAAAATGCATTACCTTGTTTCCTTATTCTTTGCAATCATGAAAGAGAGAGACTGATATTTTGGCAAATGATTAGCACTAACATGCGTTTTGGAAACTGGGCCTTGGGACTTAAAACCCAATAACTTTTATCTTTCAGTTTCCCAACCAATATGGTTTATATGGTCCATTCATGGTTATTTACATCAAAATTCCGTAAAAGTGATCCTTATATAGTTGAAATAAAGGTTTCTTCGGTGGTAATTAAATAACTGAACTGTGCGTCTCGTGATTTATTTCCCGCCAAAATATGTGCCGGGTGGACATTTTTTTGTATCGGCCCTTCGAGTAGCGTCCGACGATTAAACAGATATGGTGGTCGCGTTCCGTTGCGGACGGTAGTTGGTTTGGAAAAAGAATATTTTTTTTACTTTTTTATTTACTTACAAAAATGCTGCACCGATACTTTTAAGTTTTTTCTTTTGTTTTTTTTTTATTCCGATAAAAGATAACAATGTCACGAAAGTTGTCAACAGAGAGCGCGCGGTGTTATAATTTTTTCGATTTCGTAAAAGTTTCACATGGCTTTTTCTAACTTTCAATCACTGATGCCAAAAACTTTTGTTTTCTTCTACGGACTTGGCGCAATGACGTTGGATACTTTAAGGTAAAAAAATACCTTAAAACCAAGCGAGTTAAAAAACCTTATTGGCTGTTAGTAAACGTTATCCTATACACTTAATACTTATGTATTGAGTTTGATTTTATAATAAGCGAAATGTCTCCTAATTATTTTTAAAACAAGTAAACTCTGCCATTTACATCCATAAAATGTATTATAAATAGGTACTATAAGTGCATAAACGAAGCCGCGGAATACTAGTAGTTCAATACGGCCTTATAGAAGCGCTATTTTACTGTTAAAGAAAAAGGAAGTTTTATCTTTAATTTATTAGGTAGCCGTCATCGCAGTAGATTACTTGCTAAACACTAGTTATCTTTAAAATAAATAACGACTCTTTAATACGGTAATGAATAAAATGTAATTTATAATTTTCTTTTACTTATGGTCTCACTACACGTCACTCGACTAATGTGATATCCATGTTGTTTCGTTTTGTAAGCGCCGCTATCGCGCACAAGACATCTGTATCAGTGGCACACCGACCCAATAGCTTTATATTAAAACCTTATTTATTACTCGGACCTCTTTTGAATTTGGAATAAAAAGTTTTGTTTTTAATTTTATTCTGCCAAATGCACAAAGAGTGTAGAGTATATTTAGTTTACTGGTTGTTTCTTTTTCGTGTAGTGTGTTGAAAATGTAGAGTTAAATTAAATTAGGTAGGTATAATTAGATTAAAATGATTACTATGTAACTTTATTACCTATGATATTGAATTTTCTGTTTTAAATATAATTTTTAATCTTTAACATTGATCACTAGACGTCTCTGAGACATAATATTTTCCAGGTGCGAACTAGAATAAGACCTCACCTTCACGGCCGAAGAAATAGATACTTTCTTTATGCGGTTACCTTTTTTGTTTATTTCCGTTTTATTTATTGCGATCCCACTGCAGTTTTCTATTATTGGACGTCCGGACAAATCTATTTCTAACAATGAATTCTGACTTAAAAATCTTTCCCGCCTGAGCCCATAAATATATTCAGATCACTAAATTATCATATTTTATTTGCAACAAAGTCATGTTGATGTTTTAGTCGTTCTTAAAGTTGTCACATGCTGCGTACGATGTAATATATTACCAGTATTTTGATGTTGATGTCTATCTATACGTTTTGGAGTAATAACATAAAATATGTGGCGGTCTCAGTAGAAGTGGTTGGTAGTGCACCCTACCGGTCGTTAGCGTCGAATAAATTAATCGAATAGCTTAGACATAATTGTTTATATTTCAATTCGAATGCATTAGAATACCTATCGAAGGCACAGCGGGGATTCTTTGGAAGCTGATACTAGTGATACCTTATTTGGACGTTCTAATATCTATGACATAAAATTAATATTTATTAAAGATATTCGAGGCATGTTCAAAACATCTTTGTAAAGCGGAATATTTTGCCTCAAGTTTGGCCAATTAGAGCTGTTTTCCACACTTTCTAATTTGAGATCTTGCAGTGATTTGAGGCTGAAACGCACGAGGAAGTTTTGAAACTATTAATAGTGTTGGCTTAAGACATATCCACCAACATGTAGACAGCTTCAGCAACAGAGTAAGCTTAAGTCTGAAATACTTGTAAAGAACGAACAGGATAAAGCAATTCTTCTCCAGAACTATTATAATTTCAGTTGTTAGGTAGGTCCACACCAGAGTTTCTTGATCCTTTATGTGTTCCAAACCTCTTGCTCGACCATTGTGCAATGGTATGACTAGGATGTTTTACCACTGTCATTTAACGTTTTCGTTTTTGCATCATCATCCATAGGGACAATAACGACAGGTATAAAAAATTTAGTGGCCACCGGACGGAGCTATCGTGTAGGAAATCTCGGTTTTTTTGCTGACCTTACATGAATGGTGTGTACGATTTATGGGATCGCAATGATCTTTTTATAGCCCACCCGTCCTTTTTTATATTTTTTTTCCCCATCCTGTACGTTATCTGTGTACATTTTGTGTCTCAATCTATTAATAATGTCTTATTTGAGGACGCGCCCGCCGATGTTATGTGTCGATAAGTTGATGAGGCCCGAAACTTTTTTACCCCAGACCTAAATAACCCGGTGATATATTCTTCGTTACATTTTTTACACATTCCCATGGCAAGATTGAGTGCCATTTAGGTATTCAGAAATTCTCTTGTATGCAAATACTTCTCTGTTTAGCAAGAGACCGTATCGCCTAGGCTTTGCACGAGCGCCCGAAGCGGTCATGTGGCCACCAGTTTAGGTAGAGCCGCTCTCGGACCTAGTTCCTTCGGTTGTTTTGGAGTCGTTGTAGTTATTGTGTATGCGCGGAGGTCTTAATTGTTTTGTCGGCGGCGTTATCGGTGCCGGCGAGTGCGTAAATCATGTCAGGCAAATACAAACGTTCCGTCAACGCGGCGAATCTCGGCTGCGATCGGTGTGGGACTACCTTTATTATGTTCTAGTCAACTGGTCAAGGTATGGCGGATATGTTACCAAGAATTTTATTATAACTAAAATAGTTCGAATACCAATTAAAATTTTAATTAAGAAAACGGAATGTGTATTGAATATTACAAAGTATTATGAAATGGGAGCTGTGATTTCATTTTACCAATTTAGTTGCGGTAAATTGGATATACCTAGTGGTGGTGGTGGTGGTATATTAATGTAGTTTTGTAGTCAATCCAAACTATCAAATAATATTGTATGAAACAGGCAGCGGACACAAAGATTACTTTAATTTTATTAATAACCTTAATTATTAGGTTACATACGTTATTTATAGAGTATGAAATAATGATTGTTTATTTCTCGGTATCCCTTTAGCTTTAAAGCTGCTCGTGGGGTCAAACCTTGAATACAGGTATATCTTACATCTATTTTAGTTACTCTCTGGACAAACTCACCAAAAGCTCAATTTTCAGTTACGCGAGCTCCGAGTTCCGAGAGTTAATTTTCTTTAGCGGGGCACGTTGTGGCCCAAAGACTCCATTATGAAATTATATTGTCATTCATATCGTTAGGCTTGTCTCAGTCGAGTTTATCGCGAGATTAATACGCGCAATTCCCGTAATATTGACGCTGGCAAAATGGAGCGTGTAGTAGTCACGTTAAACTCAAACGACCATAGTGGCAATAAACTTGCGAACGGGTAATTACGTACAGCACTAATTGCGCGGCTTTTAGCACGAGTTGCCGCAGAATATCGATCACAGTATTAGATTTTGCCGTAGGATAAAATATAGATGCCGTAGGATAAAATATATATGGGTACAGAGATTATAGGTCATTTTTTGATTGATGGATATTTTTTGTTTTGTCTATTTCACGAGTTATAGATTATGTTGACGAGACTAAAATAACTTGTGAAGAATTAATTACGATAGTATTGTGCTTTTGTAGAGAGTAGTACAAGGGATGTTGTAAGATTTTAGATTATAGGATTTTTCCGTTTCGAATTATTTTGTGCGACAGCATAATATTATAAAATATCAGGATGGGCTACTAGTTGTCTGATGTGTGTATAGCTCAAACATATGAAGTTATTTAAATCGAAAAGCAAAAATCTGACAAGGCCCACTTGCGCGAGACTGGTCTAAAGTAGGTTAGTCTAGAGTTAGTCCCTACCCCAGACTTAAAGTACAATTTCGTCTTATACCACCAAGAGTTAATATTAACCTAGAGTTAAACTTTTAAATTTTAAACCCTACCGTTTTGGAGGGTAACTTCAACTAACCCCGGGTAACCGGGGGTTAATCGTAATTTTAGGATGTTAGAGGAATTAATGTCTGATAATGATGAAGAGATCATCGAATATATTAGTTCAGACTTTTTTATTAGAAAAGTTGCAGAGCGGTCTGATCATTTCAAATCTTTACGAGATAAAACTGTTTTCACAGACGATATTTTGGTCTGGAAAAAGTAAAACTGCTATTTTTATTAAACAAAATTACACTTTTAAAATCTTTTATTATGTCACACAGCAATAATGAATCACTTTTTTTGAAATTAGGCCCGCGCAAACGACTTTTCTTTTCCATAATTAACAGAAACAGAATATCTCGATCGTTCGAGACACTTTTCCAAAATAACACAAATTAGCATAGAAGATAATATCTATAAAGATATTACATTGTTTAGAATATAAAATTGCTGGGTTAGCTAACTCTAGAATAATTTTCATTGGCGTAATGCATTATCAGAGTTAAATTTTAAACGCTGAAACCCAGAGTTAATAAACTCGGAGTTACACAATTTAACCTAGCTTTTGGCGTAAGTGGGCCTTAGAAGATTATATTAAATTGGGACTTACAAGTTTTTTTTTAGAATTTTGTTAGTTCTATCGACATTTGGAATGCCATCTATATATTCGCAATGTTGGTAACCATTAAAAGGTCGTTTAGACTATTTGTG
>DWAK01000552.1:0-10197 GCA_018230145.1 Lepidochrysops patricia
GTCCGTCAGCCCTTGCTATTGATATCGAAGGGCTATCATTTAAAATAGCGTAGAATAGAAGTGTTGAGAGTTGAAGTGCAACGATCGGAATACGTTATTGTACATAAGTAAATAGGGATCAGCTTTCTTTCTTGCAATTGAAAAAGCTAAAAGTTTCGAGGTTTTTCATGAGATTCTCTATTGTCTAGTGTTTAAATTAAACATTAATTGTTTTCCGTCAGTGTAGCGTAAACGTTGCTATAAATCAATTAATTAATTATTATTTATAAACGCTAAAATATTGGCTGTCTATTAAATAAAATCTCTCCAATGAGCGTCAGTTTTAATTGACGTCGAACATCGAATCGTTTCTTTCATGATAATATGATTAGTTTAATGAACGCTTATTAATATACATTAGAACACTAGCCAACCGATAAATGAGAAAAAAGTGTTTACGCGTACGCGCGCAATTACCTATGAAACACGTCCAATGGAGTAAGCCACTCGTTTAATTAGAAAAAAACATAATTGTCTATGCACAGTTCCAGTAGCTCGTGCTTAGCATAAACAATGAAATCAATTACACCGCGCAATTTGTAATAAAAGATGGAATGAAGCGGAAAAAAGTGACAAAAACTATGTACGAGTGGCTTACAATGTGGGAACTCGCATAAATATACTATGCGGTGTGTTAGATTTTAATATATCATCTGTGTCATGCGTGTACACTAATTTGCATGTCATGTGCTGTGGTTCGAGAAATGTGCTATCCTCGATCGAATGATATTTGCTTTCCGATAGCACCGATAGCCGTTATCAAAAAAAGTTTTGTGCCTTTTCTTGCTGCACAGTCAACCGAAAATGGCGATTCTATAATGCTTCTTTTGACATTTATAAGAAATGTTTCGTTCGCGTGCAAATGTGACCGAATGTTAAAGGAAAAAGTGTTTTCGAATTTGAAAAAATCTACTTTATTTTTAATTAATAGGCAATAGCTCATGCTGGCAGCTCACGGCGCGTCCGTTATATTTTTAATTCAATACCTATACCAGCAGTATCGTGACTCGCATCAATTTCCGAACGTTGAGCAACAAATAAATCGGTTACCTATCAACGTATATCAAATAATGAACGCTGCCAGATAGAAATATTAAGTTCTTTAACGTTAAGTGTAAATTGACGTATTATTTATTCAGTTAATCCATTCGATAATTAAGAGCGCCACTTCGATCGGAATCGTTACTTTAGCGCGTGTGTTAAGGTAGGTTTTTCCTTATCGCCCGATACAATTAAGTATTTATTATAAATCTACAATTCTTGTAAAAGATCATTCACGTCATTGCAGTGGCAAAGTAGACAGATAAAATAAGGTTCGAAAGGGCGTACAAAAACGCAAATGGAAAAGGAAAAAGTGGACCTTTGGAGCGCTATTATCGGCGATTAAAATGCGTGAAATATATCACACATAAAAGTTAATGCGAATTCGACGCACGCTCGGGGAGGGCGTGAGAATTTGAACGCTCAATATTTACGCAAAGTTTCGCTCTCGAATGTTCTAAGCATGAAAATCTATTTTCAATGGGCACTATCGGCCGGCGCAGGCCAAAGGCTTTGCGCTCAAAGTTGAGCGTTCTCGATGCTCCTTTACCCTAAACACCCCTCCTAGTGCTCTTAGCCGAGCGCTAAGCAAATTTTAATATTCAATTGAGCTTTTGTCTGCTTCACGAGTGCTCCGAGTGAGCCGTCCCATGCAAGGATCTAATGAAATTAACTATCATTGTTACCATTATTGGCAATAGCTGTTTTAGTTTCTTATGTGTATTAAGTATATTCTTCTATTTAAGATATTATCATAAACATTGAACTCTTTATCAATTTGAAATCGTATACGCTTCTTTTGATTACATTTATAATAGAAGAGCAGATCAGAAAAAGTAACATGTACCTATACGGTCGAATTGAGAAGACTCTATTTTTTAAAGTCGCTTCAAAAACTGTTTTAATCATAAAATAGTAACCTAAGTCTCCGAGTGTCTAAGCACACTATTTTACTTACCATTGTAGTCCGTTAGACCAATATAAATGGATTAGACTGCAGTTCCATCGCTTCAAAAAGTTAGTCCGCTGGTCAATAGTGGGGAAACTGTTGGCGGCACCTGTCACACGAGTCTACCCCAAGTTGCCAACTTCTGTATCAAGTGCGCTCATATTTGCTCGCAATAACATACTCAATTTGACGCCCTGGTCTAGGAAGCTTTAGGGAGGTCACAAGTCAGAGATTCGATTTACTGAAATAACAGCAAAACAATTGCTAAGCTTTCTTACTAAAAACACTTATCTAACTGTAGGATTTGTAGGTAATTTAGTTACAGCCGCCATTATAAGTACTGGTGACACACTAAAACATATAAACATGACAGTACGCCCACAAACATCATAATATTGTAAAAGTACTATTCTCAATATTATTAGTTAAAATAATTAATATTAAAATTATAGTGAAATAAAAATAAAAAAAATTTCTTCATAACTCAAAATAGTCTCGTTATAATTTTTGCCCCGAACAGCAGTCCGCATCGCTTGGGGCTAACAATAATTAATAAATTTATAACTCTGTAATTCCTAGCGAGTTAGACCGGCAATAAAGTGAACGTTTAGAATCTCAAATGAAAAACTAAATGGGCGATTAAGGAGCGTTTACACAGAAGTGAAAAAACAATGAAAACAAAAAGCGCTCAACAATGTACGTGCAGCGCCATCTGTTGAGGAGTGGCGGCGACGCGAGGGTCAAGTTATTTCGCCAGGAATGCCCATCGTCCCGCGGCCCCTTTGACGGCTTCCGACGAAGCAATCAGACCTCTTTACGGGCATATTTATGATTATAATACCGTGTCTCATTATATACTTTATGATTTTATACCTACGGCGTAATGGCGACCCTGTAATTGTTACAAGCGAGGACTCCAGCCGAGTTTTTCATTTGTCCTTTACAAATATTTCATTTATTTACGAAAGTATTCATAATTTACGTTTTGCGGAATTATTATTGGTGCATATCTTTATGTTCTGTTTATCTGTACGACCAGTTTTGCTACTGCAAGTCGAGTTTGTTATCTTTTAATCGGCAACGCTTGATACTTCCAGATTGTTTTTTAAGTACCGTCGAGTAGGTATTTAAATGTTAAGATTATGACATTAAAACCTTTAACGCTTTTGCCTATTTTATATAAAAAAGTTGATTGAACCGCTTTGTTTCGAAATTAGCAAAACTATAATAATATAAAGTGGCACGTCATCAAGCATTTACAATGTTGTGTATAATATGACGAACAGACAACTTACAGTTCAGTTATTACGAGCCAAGACGTTTAACTAATCTCTTCGTTCAGTTCTGTGCTCGCGATCCACAAATAAAATAATTAATATATTCGTGATGCTCTATAATCTATATTAAACTTACATTCCTCTCTACTTCTGTCTGTTCAAATATTATTATAGGTTGTATTAGATATTATAAAAGAGGAAAATATAAGATTTAACTTGGTAAATAACTAACAAGTTTGTGATCAAAAATCATTGTCTTCTTTCAGTTAAGTAATTATAAAAGTTTATTATTTTGTAGCTTACCATTTCAACTATTATGTTAATTATTTATGTCACTTTATAAAAAGACGTACAAAGGGACAGCGTATAAACGCGTTTTGAGAATTATTGCACCGCTCTAGAAACGACAAATTCATTGTGATTATTTAGTACGATCTCATTTTAGCTGTACTAATTGTGCTAAGGACGTTATCAAAAGGAATTTTGGCATCGAATTGGAATAAGCTATCTGGTACAGAGGACGAGGAAATCTATTATGCCTTTGTTATTCCCTTTATGCATAATAACATCGCTCAAAAGCAGTGCAGGTACAGAAATAGAAAAAGGAATTAAGGTACAGCACCCGATTATTGGCATAGTGCCTAATCGGTCGATCGCAATAACAAATGAAACGATTTCAAAGTAAAGTGCAAAAATCGATTAAGTATATTATAAATTGATAAAATCTCTTTATCTTATTTTTATAATTTTAAAAATTATTTTTGCAGCAGATGGTCAAATCATCGGGTAAAGAGAAAGCGGTTATTTTTAAGAGATAAATAACATCATATTGCTTTGCACATTTCTCATCGCCCACGTACTTTCGATTATAAAGGATAAGATTTAAAATTGAACATTCGAAATTCAAAACAAAACCGCCATTATTATTGCTATAAATCTCTCGAAAACGTTGATTTACTCGCATTATGCGCAACGAAAATTATTGTTACCGCATACACTTGGCAAATGTTCCGCTCTTTCCCTAAAATATTTTAATTGAAAACACATTAAGTTCGCAATTCCGAATATTCCGTTGTAATTATTCCAATGATGAATTATTTTTACGATGCAGACTTATAGTGCAATTACAATAGTTCGTATGCGGTTCTAATTTGTTTCTAAATTCGGACTTGCATTCTTAAAAATTAATAGGTGACGTTAAAAATCTATCTTTGTCGTAGCACTTAACTTAGATTTGCACTTGTTCGAAATTTTGCCTAAAAATTAATTTTTGATCTTTTACTAAACTATACCTAGAAATATAGGTATAAATTGAAAAGGTATTGAATCTTCTCTTTCTCAAATAAATTGATCAGTGGGCATCTGTATTACAAAGACATTGTTCTCATTTACAACGGACACGATAACATTCTAATTCCGATGTTTTATAGGAAAATAAATACATTTTGCGGTGAATTAATTGGTCGCATATCTCTAAGGAGTGTAACTCACAGACTGTCGCCGGAGATGGGTTGTTTAACCTGTCAGAGACACAATTTGTGATCTGACATTTTATTTCTTGCATAATTAGTGTGGATTAATGAGTGAGTAGATCGGTTAGTTTC
This sequence comes from Lepidochrysops patricia, assembly GCA_018230145.1. Lineage (NCBI taxonomy): Eukaryota > Metazoa > Arthropoda > Insecta > Lepidoptera > Lycaenidae > Lepidochrysops > Lepidochrysops patricia. The sequence goes on from DWAK01000552.1 coordinate 4,911, forward strand.
CAGAATCGCGTCTTACTGTCCTGTTTTTCTGGTTAAAACAAAACAATTGAACAAGAAATATAATAGAAAATTTTTCATTATTAATATAATACACTGGACTAGCGGTATAAAATGAAAAATGTAATATAATTTCAATTTGTCACTGATGAGTTATAGCTATTCTGTCTATGATAAAATATCAGTAATTATATGAAGTCAGTCGCGTTAATGTCTCGCGTGTTCTGTACCAATCAATCGTCATCACAATCAATAAACGGACGGAGCACAATCAATGCGTCATTAACGTCTCGTTTCAAATCATCCGCTATAATTAACACTCGCGATACGGTATTCCATAAAAAGTTCATTCCAGTCACGGTATTCTAGAAAATTCCCACTATCCTTTATACTTCAGTGGCATTGCTGCGCTTTTTACTATGATATTTCAAGCTGTTTTATCTGACTGCGCTACAAGCATTTATCCTAAAAAAGTTCACGTCAGTAAAGAAAATTTCTGACACAGAATAAGAAATCTTTCATTTTTAATTTCTATACCAAGTTAAATATCTTATGTAAAATAATTTCATCTGTATTCAATCATAACATCATCGACTTTTTCACCCACCGTCAAAACTAAGTTCATTAGTCAGCCAAGTTGATATTAAATTAATTCCCACTATCGCGGTAATCTGTGATCAGGTGCACCTAACCACATTAGTCCCTGCTAACGAGTCAGTTATTTCGTTAAAAAACTTTGCTGTCGCCAAAACTTTTACCTCCCAATTTGTAAATTTTGTATCGCGTTTGATTTCACTTCATCGTAATTATTTTGGGGTTCCTTATATTATGTGTATTTTTTGGGTTCTCCAACTACGAACAGGTATTAGATATAATTAAATGTTATACTGATTTTCTCTTAACAAGCTTTATCATTTTGAAACACTTGAAAACATCCCTTGATTGGTACCGATACTATATGGTACCGACAAACAAACACACGTTCTCATTTATAATATCACTAGTAGTAATTTATCTTATTTCAACGCTTACCATGTTACGCTAAATATAATTCAAATTTATCTGCGATTCCTTTCAATGCAACAGCCATTACTGAGTTTGTACAAACTAAAGTATTGAACTAATCCCATCAATTCGAAAGTTAAAAATCGAGAACTCAAACATAGAAGTGAAAAACTTGAGTCTGTATTTTGGAAAACTTAATTAATACCAGGGGCTTCGCTCTCAGAGGAGCTCACAAAATTGATTATCGGATCTAGTTACCAACTACTGGCGTTCGTAGCGAATGCACTTCAAATTTTTACCTTCCCCCGACGGGATCAACGTCATGGAAAAAGCTCATTTAACTTTTTTCTTACGTAAACTGATTAATGTAAACTAGCATTATAAATAAAGTAAAACTTAAGTCAATCTTACGTTTTACTTCTTGTGAATGTGTTAAGATGAATATAATATATAGATAACGTAAATGAAAAAACAATGTGGTAAGATGCGTTGTAAAGTTTACAACAGTAAAAACAATTCATATGTCGCTATAAAGTCGGTTAAATAGAACTCATTGTGCCGATGCTGAGCACGGGCCAGGTGGATTAGTCGGCCTCCGGCTGGAATCAATCGTGGTCGCTGCCCTCGGCTGATTGCCATCGAACACGCGATTCTGATCAGCCCCTACGCACGCCACTCACCTAACTTTGGACAAAAGAAATTCTCCACGTAACGTGCTCCAATAATTCATGGGATACAAGAAAAATAACTATATCATTCACGGTAAAGCAATTGCACTACGTTTCTTTAGTGGCTGTCGAAGGAAAAAATTGATTAGACTTTTAATACGAAGCATTCTATAAGAAGAGATACAAGACTTGGAACCTTATTTTAACTATATTAGCGAGTATAATATGCAGCAATATCTTACATTGCATTAACAATTCAAATGCGGACATTTTTTTCGTTCCGCGCAACACTTTCGAGCGGGCCCGGCGTCCGCCCTCGCGGACGACTCTTATGCAAATGAGCATTGATTCGCGGTATGACGTCTAACGCGCACTCTCACCCCTTTTGTTTCTTCAACTACCCACCTTGATTTATAATCCCGGATACGCATTCCCCATTCGCTACTGGAGCTATATATGCCACGAGTAAATTGCCACGGCATTTTTTCATTGTCACAGTGACACGATAATTTAGGGCGCCTTTACTTTCCAAAGTCCATGAATATTCATATAGAATTAGCAATCAATAACTGGTATAGGAATAGTTTCCGCGTGCACGCACGCAATACGTTGTCGCGATAACAAATATTTTCTTCGCTTTTATGATTAGGGTGTTATAAATGTACAGACTATATTCAATCAGTAAATATGTCAATAAATTAATTTGGAGTTGTACATACACTCGATACGTAGGTCGCATGAATACTTTTTATTCTACTTGAGCTTATAGTTTCTCTCTGTTGCCATCGCAAGAAACAAACGCAATCCCAGAGCAATATAAAGATGGAGGGATAAGATCTATATGCGACGAGTAACATGCCCGATGTGATAATCATCCGCGATAACTCAGTATCGGCTTACTTGACAAGTGTACAGATACGTGGCTTAAATTTATATGTACAGGTCACGGCCGTAATGGTACAAAATGCGATCAAAAGCAAATTTTTTGAGAATTTTTCGTGTCACGTTTATGTAATTGTCCTCGTGGCGTGATCTGAATAACAGATTGTGACGAGAAGATCAAAGGAATTAACAGACATGTTTCGAAATTTATCGATACGAATTGTGAATATATAAATAGATACATAAGCTTATTATTTACATTGATAAGTACTTTGCGCGTTTTTTTTACAAGATGCTCAAGAATTTTTACATTATATGCTCTACAATGTCTATAAAAAGTGTGATGAGAGAGAATCCACATTCAAATAATCACTAGCCAAGATTATCTTTTGAACCCAATTCTTCCTATGAGGACTTGGTCGTCCAACAGCTGACTTTAAGTAAAAACAGATTTGGCCGTTTCATAATTTTGGTTTGGTTAGGTAGTATCTAACAAAAAGTACTGAATCACAAATAAGGATATCTAAATGCTAAACAGTTGATTCACGGTTACAGAAAACAAACAATTCTTCCATTTATGTACTTGATAAATTTCGTCATTGAAGGGGCTATCGTAGTGAATGATTACGATATGGAGCGGCCAATTAAAAAATAAAAGCACGTATGTTATTGTTGAACGTTTACGAAGGCGGGCATTATGGGCATGGAGATATAATCTGCGGCGTACGCGCCATCTTGGTAAATATATCACGTCCGCACTCATAAGTCGTTAACTTTTGAATTGTAATTTTAGTAAAGACATGACGGTTTTGTATAAAAATAAAAAGGACACTTGTATACTCCGCGCATAGGCGTCCGTGAGAAACGTATATCGTAGTCAATATTGCGACTACGCAATGCGCAATGTCTTCTACCGCAAATACTTAAGTATACTGTGGACGTTTATTTTGGTAGCCAACTTTATTGGTGATATGATTTTTTTGTCCTCTCACGCGTGTGTTCATACCATAATCACGCTTGAATTTACATCAAAACAATGTAAGCATTATTTCAGTTCCAACAAAAACAATCAAGTGAATAATACGACCATCAAGCGTTAATCTCGTCCCGTAATTTATTGCGAATTTAATAAGGTGCAATTCGGTTTACATATTGTCGGTTTGCGAATAAAATTTAAGAATGCAATTAAGTGTTTGTGCAGCGAGAATTAATGCGATACATTTGGAGAGCGGCTCCGCAGACGACCGCGGCCGGCGTATGGCGACAGATGTCGCATGTCAAAGTTACGGAAAAGCGAAAGCAAATTATGGGACAGTGTCCATTATCCGGCATTCTCACGGCCGGTGTCGTTATAGACGGTAATATGCTTCAATCACTCAAGTTTCAATGCTCTATTACACACTAGCAATTTTACGTTTCAACTTTCACAATTGATGATTTTTTGTTTAAAAAACGGTGCCATGAAAGACTGGTGTTTTGCAATAATGTTTTGAGGACAACCAACAGACAGACGAGAAAAAAGAATAGAAACGTGTGTACTATATATTCCTAAAATTATGAAGCAAAATAATGAACAGTGCAATCAATAGCTGTATAAAGAACAACTTCGTCATAAATAATAACACATAAGCGACAAGCTATAAACTCCGAATGTTATCTCTAAATATTTCATTTGAACTATTCACTAGTCAAGCTAATTAGTACAAGTAAGATGCTCCGCGTGATATAGGCACTAGTGAATCCTATATTTTGCACTTATTTATAGCCCGTCTCGTTTAATTGCCGAGAATATTAGCGTGTCTTCTCTCTGAAGCGGGTCATTTCGTTCTGAACACTGAAACCACAAACAATATGCTGACAGGATGAATGACCACAAGATGGCGGACGATTTTCGCGTAACTCCAATTGTTTATGAATGCGCGGGCGCCGTTTTAGGATTACTGTCAGGCGACGAGAAGTCGGCCCTATTCAATGATTATCTTAATGTGCCATTCGTTGCACTTGTGCGCTTTAATGACCCTCGTTTCAATTGTACCAAATTTAACTCGGAAAATTATGGCTTAGCGAAAACACAGATTCGGATAGTATGAGAAAGTATTATTCATTCTGAAACTACCCTCGTAACGATTATGTGGCCTTCATTTGCATTTATTTACCCAAATAGTATTTTAATATAGTTGGCTATTAGAAACATTGCGAGGTTTGACCATTTGTAGTTATATTTAAGACTAATCGAACCTATTATATTTTTCAGTCGGGACTAAAGATGGTACCGCCGGCGCCGGTTTCGGAAGATCCGAAAGCGATGGAGATGAGCGCTTGGCTCACATGCTGAACGAAGCCTCTCATATCATGAAAACCCCAACTTTACAAAGCAACAATGACGACTCCAGAAGCAATGATGACTCGAGCTCACCGCGAACTCAATGTCCCTCGCCTTTCTCAAATAAGGTAATTTTTGTTCATCTATAAATTTGGCTATTACTATATCTTTATTACGCCCATTACTTTTTTAATTGATCTGAAAAAAAGTAGTAATATGATGTAATTCATTTACAGGATTCAAGTCAAAACAGAAGGCTAAAGAAGTATGAAAACGATGACATTCCGCAAGAAAAAGTTGTCCGCATTTATCAAGAGGAGCTCGCCAAGATCATGACGAGGAGAGTCGAGGACATGAGACACAACCGAGACGGTTTCCCAGGGTAAATAACTTGCATTTTATAGTAAAGTAC
>DWAK01000553.1:0-10191 GCA_018230145.1 Lepidochrysops patricia
AAACTCTTATTACTTACATCGTAGATTTTCGGTCCCGTTACTCTGTATCTAGCTAGGTTGACGAGAATAGACGCCGCCGACTTCAACATTTCTATGCTCGAAATTGATCTGTTCGCTAGCGACATGTATATGTAGACGCGACGAACTATGGACGATGCATTCGAATTGTACATCATCGGGAACACTTCCGTCAGAAGTTCTGAAAAAAAAATCGTTTTAAAGAAACAATTTTCACGGGCGCGGCCACAGAACAGCCCCTTTAGTCAGAATCAAATTTCATATAATATTTTGTTAGTAAACTTTACTATTATACTTTACGAAGAGCTATATTAAATGGGTTAACTTTAGATAGGTACTGTCTTTAGATCGGAACCACTTATTATTAATTACCTAGAGATCTAAACGCCCTTATCACAGTTTCGATATCGGACATGTTTCGCAGAACGTCCATGGCTTCCTCGTTGCGGTCCTTGAGCGACTCCTGTGTGGAGTGCAGCGCGCCCTCACGCCACCTGCGACGCATCTCCCGTGCGCGTCGGTCGCTCGTCACGCGCACCTTGTGGCCACGGAAGAGTGCCTGGAGCGACAATACTTATAAGAAAAAAAAATGTTGCTACACGAGACATGTAGGTATACAACTGCGCTCAACACACAAGGTGTACACAGAAAGCCAATAGGATATGTTCTTTAGACATCTCGTCACTAACCTGTGGCTCTCGGAGACCTGATGGCCTGATGAATCGAAATGTCTCTCTGAGAAGATTACTGATTAACTACTATCATTGCGATTAAATTAACAACGGAGTGTGGTAACTCCAATAGCAAGTTTGAAACTAGCAATACCTGAATTCTTGTTGCAGCGCAGTTCTGTCTCTTTTCCTCTTTTATTCGTATCATATCTTCTTTTTTTATTGCGACCTGCTTTCTCACTAAATTCCCTCTGATAGCCGCCTGCAACTTCACAATCAAGCTTCTTTTTTGTAAGAAATCGCATCGCATGAAGCGGGTGTGTAGAACACCACGCCACAACTTTTGAACGAAAACTACATGTGCTCGATATTTTTTGTATTGAGATTGCTTTAAATAGCGTCTTATATTTTTCTGGATACATATTGCAGCTGCGTTTCGTCTCTCTTTCAACAATTCTCTTTGTCTCTTCAATCTATAAAGAGCTTGGATGGTTAAAATGCTACTTCTTATACGCAAGTAACGTTTTCTTTGGATGAAGCATCTAACGTGAGCTTGTAGACTAACTATTGCGTTTCTTGTGCGCATATACCTTTCCCATTCTTGCTTAACTAGCTTTGCATTACGATAGAATCTTTGTAACTTAATAGCGGCGTCACGGAGTCTATTATATTCTTTGCGTAAGACAGCCATTCTGAAGTATGATTGAAGCAGTATAACCTCGCTTCTGATATTCAAAAATTGTACACGACATCTTCTAGCTTCAATATTTGCTCTTAGCCGACGTTGTATTATTACCACAGCGTTACGTAGCTGCAAGTAATTGGAGTGTACTCTGGTAAACTCCTTATACTCTCTGTAACGTCTTTGGATGACTACTGCCGATTTTTTTAACAAATCGTATTTGTTTTTGTGCTTTTTGCCCAGTCTATATGCTCTGTAACGTCTTTGAATTGTAACACATGCTTGACGTTTTTCAATGTACTGGAATCTACAAATTCTCATGAGTTTGTTCGCTCTGAATCTTTCTTGAATCATTATGACATTTGTATGTAAAGAAATATACAACATTCTTTCTTTTCTCATAAGAAGATTAGCCTTATACTTCAGCTGAACAGTGACTACGGCTCGCCTTAATTTTAAATATTCTTTCCTTTGCATCACACCCATTCGATACGCCCTAAATCTAGATTGTATAGTTGTACAGGCTCTTAAAATTGTCAAATACTCAGTACTTTGCTTCTTCATTAGGCACAGAGCTCTGAATCTGTTTTGTGTAACTATTGCAGCCGATTTAAGTTTTAAAAACGAGTTTCTTTCCCTCCTCATTGCGAGTGTAGATCGATACCTTCTCTGTACTAATACAACATTTTGTTTCAAAGTTATATACCTCGCTCGAACACTTCTCATCAAGCATAAGCTTCGGTACCGTTGCTGTATGCATGTTACCGCTGCCTTCAATTTTAGAAATTCGTTTCTCAGTCTTTTGGTTTGTACATAACATCTGTAGTAGTTTTGAATGGTGACTATAGCATTTCTAGTCTTCAAATAGCTGTCTCGCTGCTGTTCCATTTGTACACTCGCTCTATAGAATCTTTGAATGGTCACAGCTGATGATTTCAGCCTTACAAACTCTTGTCTTATTGTTCTTGTTAGAACATAATTTCTGTAATATTTTTGTATACAAATTGTCGCTGTTCTCATCCTTATGTATTCTTGTCTTTGTTGTTTTCCGATGACAAATGCGCGATAATGCGTCTGTATTGTTATACAGGCCTGTTTCTTCTGTACAAATTCTTGTTTAACCTCTTTCCCTTTCTTAACAGATCTCAACCAGTTTTGAATTTTAACTGCTGCATTTCTGTGCCTAAGATAAGTCTCTCGTTGTTGTCTTGCTAAAACATTTGCTCTGTAACGTCTTTGTAGTACTATACAACCTTTTCTGAGCATTTCATATCGCTTGCATTCATCACGCATTGCTATTAATGCTCTATACTTATTTTGAATAAGAATACATGATTTTTTCAACTGTTCATATCTTCCCTTATGATTACGCATTAAAACCTGTGCTCTGTATCGTCTTTGTATAAGTATTGCCGATGATTTTAGTGTCAAAAATGCTCGTCTATCGCGACGCATTGCTAATATGCTGCGATATCTCTCTTGGATTACTTTCGTCGATTCTTTCAGTTGAATATAATATTTTTTTTGTTTTTTACCCAATAAATATGCTTTGAAATATCTTTGAATAACGATTGCGGATTGGCGTTTTATTACGTATTCGTTTCTGAGCGACTTCATAAGTAGATATGATTTCATATATTTCTGTAACACCATTGTAGCATTTTTGATACGCAAAAAGTTATCTCTACATTGTTTCATACTTTGGTTGGCCCTAACTTTTCTTTGCACTGCAATTATGAGGTCTCTCTGCTTCATATACGCATTTCTTACTCGCCTACCTCTAAAGATCGATTGAACTTTGATTGCATTTAATCTAAGATTGTTGTAGTAATCGCGCTGTTTTCTCATTTCCAATTTCGCCTTATACATTTCTCCTACAGTGTTTACAGCTTTCTTCAATCTCATATAAGACGATCGTTGTAACGCCATTCTTACGAAACTTTGAATATTAATCACACATTTTCTGATCTCAAAGTATCTCTGCATTTCCTTACGCATCAAAAGTTTGTTTTTGTATATTCTTTGAACATATACTATAGATTTATGCGTGAGCCAATATTGTTTTCTTATAAGGAAGCATCGCACTACACTCTGTAATAATACGACTTTTCTAACCGTTTCCTTATATCGTTTAACACAAATCCATCGTCTAACATACGATTGGAGCACTACAGCCGACTTTTGTTTTAGCCGTTCTCTATCTTGCTTCAACAAGCAGAGGGTCGCTCTCGCCTCTCTAATCAACTTCACCCGTCTATACCAATCGCATATTTTCCTAACACTCGATTTGGCGAGTCGTAGTCTATTCCGACATAGCCACATACGGCAATATTTCTGTATTATCACTGTCGCAGTAGTTATCTGAGCCATTTTAAACTCGACCATTTTATTGTACTGAATGCGTCGCCACCAATCCTGTATGAGAGTAGCGGCCGCGTTCCGCTGCGCTAGTATTCTCTGCTCCTCCCTGCGTTTCTCCATTATCACTTCGAACTTTTTCCTCCACCACGTTTGAATGACGTTCGCGGCTTTTTCGAATAGCGGCGCTCGGAACACGTGTATAATTTGCCACAACAACGACAGTGTTTTCTCTCTATGTCCGTCGGCGATGTCCGTAGAAGTGATTTCACCGACGATGGTAAAATTGGACTCCTTGAGAGCGTTCAAAGCGACGTGTACGTTATGTATTTTCTGGAGTCTCGATATAGCTGGCGTTCGCAGTTGGTTCAACAAGCCATGTTTCATAAGGATAATCTCCATCACTTTAGTCAGGCGGACACCATCCCTTATATCGACCGCTAGATTATGCACTGCGAATTTGTATTCGTCTAAATATGATTGCTTGTGGCTGACCACGTAGCCGAGGGGACGAAGATGCTTGGTTATATCTCCGATGCCCGCAATAAGCTCTCTCGTGAATCGTATAATTATTTCCCTGCTCTCCTTGCAGATAGCGTTGCGGCAGAACAAACACGGGTCGTGGGATATGAGCTTCTTCTGTTTAGCCTGATCCAGAAAGAAGACCAGCATGAAGAACTTCTTGAGTGTAAACTTTTTAATTGCCTCCATATACGCAGGCAACAACATATTAGGCGCCGAGCTCTTCGAATGTTTATTTTTTAGATGTGGATTTTTAAACATCCTCTGAATAATAAATATCGTTAGTCCTTCTATATCGCTATTGGATTTCAGCGGTAAAACGATTCCATAAATCGCTTCCAGGCCGATTCTGAGCCACAGTGGATTGTAGGAGAGCAGAATTTCCATTATCACTTTCTGCAGACCGATATCCAAGTGAAGATTTCTATCGTTCCGTACTGCTATCAACTTCTTCTCTATCTGAGCATTTAGCTTCAAGAAGACTTGGGAGATATCGGGACTCAGCAGTAGATTCCTTGCCGATCTACGCAAGCTCTCCAGTCTGTAACTGTTATGGTAGGCGCTGCAAACTTGTTCTTTCGTAGGTGCAAGTGGTACCTCCTTGTTTCTATTCTCTATCCATGCTTTGCCGACGTCGAATTTGTGTTCGATGTTGCTGTCCAAATCCGCGGGCGGCGTCAAAATATAATTTAGCCATCTTTTGAATTCTTTTTCGAATTTCTCAACGGCTTCCTCGTCGTAAAAGTACGTAGAAGATAGGAAGGGGTCTACTGTGAAAGACTGTGCATATACACTTCCAAACTGGTTAAATGAGGTGTTCTGTCCTACTTTACTTTTATCGATGGTACGATTTCTCTTTTCGTGCATTGAGTCTCTACTCTTAATACTGTTTCTTGGTTTATCTTTTTTGGTTACGGCCGCGGGCACTTTCCATAGATTAGTTTCGACCCTTTTACTTTTCTTGGACCATGTCGACTGTCTGTTAGCTATGGAGGTGTTAATTTCACCTAGAGGTTTGTCAAAAGTTCTATTGATAGTAAATGTGGTCTGTTTGTCTGATTTATCGAAGTTGTACGTGTCTGGATACTGCGTGCTCTCCTCGGGTATGGATTGCAAAGGCGGCGTCAGGGACCTAGGAGGCGAGGAGACACCTCGAAAGTCATTGGACCAAACACTGTTCTCTGGCACTTGTAAGTGCTGCCTCATATTTTCTCTCTGATTTTGCAAGTTCTCTTTGAATAGTGCTTGGCGACACATTTTCGTATTTTCTTTACCAAGGAACGATTGCTTCTGCTCCAACATTTGATTGCGATAGTGATCTAATGGCGAGTCCTTAGTGAATGTGTCAGTGTTGAGTTTCAAATCATCAATTAAATCGTGAGTTTCGTTATTATTTTTAGGAAACAATTTGCGTTCCGTAGAAAATCTTTGTGGCAAAAAAGACAACTCGCTAATTCTAGAGAAGTCTGTGTTTATAGAAAAGTTGGGACTGTTCAGTTCCTTAGGTGATGATGTGTTTGGTATCTTCTTGTTTTGCAAAACGGGTGTTTCTGCATACTGATTGTCAACAAGTTTATCACAATTATTCACCGTCAGCCATGTTTGGGGATTCTGAGTGGATGTTATACAAATTATAGAATGTGTTTCATTCTCTTTATTTCTATCCTTTATATCCAGGCTGTCATCAAAACCAGTGTCGGAATTCATACTTAAAACAATTTTTGGGCCCTTCTCTAGTTTGTCATTTTTAGACTGTAAAGCTTTAAGAGGAGTAAAAGACAAATTATCAAAAATATCCATTGGTGATGTATTAGTTTGCTTGTTGGACGGTTTCAATACATTCTTGGATTCCAGATCATTGTTTCTATTATTCTCACTTGTCGTTGTGTAATATGATTTATCGTAAGTGTCATAGAGATTTTCATTGTTTTTGTATAAATGACGATTAGAAAACACTTCTGATGTATTGAAATTTAGATCTGCACTGGACGGTGAATCAAAAGGACAGTGTCTTATGTTAGAATTCATAAACTGATCATATTGCATTGACAAGTTTTCCTTGTTAGTGGATTTGAACACCTCATACTGTTTCGTCTGGACTACATTTACTGTTTTGAGCTTTGTAGAGTTATAAATTATCTCAGATTTCTTTTTGTAAATAGCTACAGGCGATTTCTTTGATGACTTCTTTTTTATCTTCCCCGGTGAAACCTTAAGTTTTGGTTGACCATTTTTTCTTTTTGCAGTCTGAAAATTAATGCAACATTTCTTTACCAAAAATTATTCTTTGGAATTCATAAAATACATAACATAATATTTTTAAACATATTCATAATATTACTGCCATTAAGTATCTGCTTTTGTGTCTATAATTTAATTGTCCATTCAAATTCACTAAACTAAGTGAAAAGTTGTTCACTAAACTAATTTAAATGTTTTTTGGAAAAGTGTTGTGTCTGGTATATTAGCTTGTATCTATACTTATATTATAAAGCTATCTAAAATAATATGTATTTCTGCAAAGTGTAATATTTTAAAATATATCCTACAAATAATATATAAAAGTATACAGTTACCAGCACAGATTTTAACACAATGATGACATCATATCTGCCCCGATTCTCATTTGTAAACCTTAAAGTTTCCCGAAGAGCTGTTGGTTGTGTTGGAGTCCACATCATGGTGAGGCAGTAGCATGTTTCAGGCTCCACCGCCAACCATTCTCCAAGGAGATCAATTACCAGGCCAGGTGGGAGAGATTTTCCAAGAGTTATCTGGAAACAAATGAGAATAAGGTTAAAATAATGTGATACCTAATTATCACGTGACAGGTATTGCCGTAAGTTCGGTTACTTCCCATGTAACATGGTCCTATGAACTACTTTGGGTTAAAAAGAAATGCTGATGCAATGCATCTTTCTTGTTTCTTTATGATCTTTTGGTTAACAGGGCAAGTAAGAATTTTTATCAGAGTATATTATAATAAAGTAATAGCACAATATTAATAGATATTGTCAGTTAATCCAAAACAATTAAGAATCACATTCTATATGAAAAATGATTTTAAAAGCCTATATATCTACATTACTTACTACATCAAAGACTTTGAATCTAAATTAATTGATACTTTGCAAGTATACAATAAAATAGAGTAATAACATAGGGACATTTACTACAATGAAGCCAAAAGTTTTATCACCTATGTAGATTATAATATTATATGCATTAAACAACAGTTACCATAACACTTCATATCTACCTGTTGTGTCTGTTTTGTTGGGTTGTATATTTCAAGATCCCTCTGACATGATGTCCCAATGAGAACATTGTCGAATACAACTTGTGGTGGTCGCGAAAACGGAGCAAGTATAAGTCGGGGACATTCTTCTTTCGGAGACGCATTTTTAACGACTTCTTTTTTCCTGGCCCTTTTTAAATGTTCCGGAGTATTTTCAATCTACAAATAATGGCGGTAGCAATAAGAAAAAGTTTGTAAACTGTAATAAGTAAATAATACTTAATTTTAAAATATAGGAACACATACCTCAAAATACATATCATTTACTTTATGAATAAATTTACATTAATCTATTATTAACACTGAACTGAAATCACTCTATCGTTTTTCACATAAAAACGTTAAATATTTGCCACAACTCACAAGTTCACAAAGTAATGGCACTGAATATAACAAATTTGCTTTTGAATTCGAAAAATTTAATCGTCTACTTTTTAACCGCCATTTGATTTTTTTTTACGCTAGCGTCTTGAAGTAATGCCAGGTACAAGGAAGTTTTAAGTTTATTAGTATAGTTATTGTACCCATTTGTAACGTAACGTACGCGTAGCGTATTCATACGTTAATTATTATCACAGTAGTAATTAATACAACGTATTTGAAATAAATTTTCTGAAGTTATATTAAAAAATATGTGTGTTTTTAAAAAATACTTTAACGTTAATATCTTGTAAATAAGTAGAAGATAACTACCTATAATCTATGTTGTAAATGGTGTGTCACCTACAAAGGTGCATATCTACATCAGAATATATTTTTTGTTAAACAATATAGGTAATGCTACAATGTATGTACTGCTGGTGCCCTTAAATAAATAAATAAAGTTTTGTCTTTTGACTGTCATTTTCCTTTGACAGTTACGTATGGTGTTGGTCGATTGTCACCGGTTGTCACTGTCAACTGTCCACTTGTCACAAATCTTGTTCATCAATCACACGTCAAAAAATAAAAATCGCTATAAATTTTTCGCTGGTTCGCCTGGCATTAAATTAACCATCTGCAAACCAATATCTTGGTAGGTTAATAATAATTTAAGAGAATTGCAGCGTCAACGTTACCGCTACTCTGTCTTATGTAAATATTTTCCCTTTTACTTCACAGGACATCCTGAAATCATGGCTGAATCTCAGGCAAATGATAATAACACTTGCGTAGTGTGTTTCAAGAACGTACTGTACTATTCTATAGGTGAATGCGATCACCCCGTTTGTTTCGAGTGTTCCACTCGCATGAGAGTGCTGTGTCTGCAGAATGAATGTCCTATTTGTCGCCAGGATTTGTCAAGGGTAGGTCCAACATCAAAGGTATACTAAAACGATTATAGCTATAAGACTCCTGTTCTATCAAGTATTCCAGATAATTGTTCTCAGCTTTAATATTAAAAATGGAGTAATTATTATACATTTAACTTAAAAAACAGTATTAGTAACTTATAAAATCAGTAACTTATAAAATGTAATCAAAACTTTTGATATATTATTACATCTTGTTGTGTAACTTTAGTAGGCCTACTGACCTTATAATTTATCTTTTTAGGTGGTGTTTACAGACACCGTGCAAACCTATAAGGAGCTTTGTAAAAAGGTCTTTGCTGATAGACTGTTTGAACGACAGTTCAAAATAGGATTCTGCAGTGAGGATATAAAACATGCATATGAGCACTTACTAGAAAATCGCTGTTGTTTGTGTGATAAAATCCCTTTCCGAACCTTTACCATGCTCACCGATCATATGAGAAAAGTCCACGAAAGATACTATTGTGATCTATGTGTTAAACACTTAAAGGTAAAAATAAGGTTACACACATAAAATTATAATGATAACTATTTATTCATTTTCCTACTTTTTCAATTTAATTATAAATAATTTAATATTGGTTGAAGCAATAATACTTTACGAGTCATAAAACCGGTTATATTATCCTAAATTCAATTATAAAGATGGCCATTTATTTAATTTGGTTTTCCATTTCTTAATTACTTTTCTCTGCAGTATTACATATGGCTTATTATTTCAGATCTTTACAAATGAAAGAAAGTGCTATACTAGACAGGAGCTAGCTCATCATCGACGGAAGGGTGATTTAGATGATACATCCCACAGGTAAACTTATTTAAGCAATCTGTCCCAGTTTCCCAGGCGGCTTAAATTTTTATGACACCTCTTACAAATTTCAATATATTTTATTCAAACATACACAAAAACTAAAACAAATTATATACCTAAACCTTTTGGAAGACTCACTCTATTGTTTAGTGAAAACCGCATGAAAATCTGTGCAGCAGTTTTGAAGCTTAGCGTGAACAGATAGAATAAGGCGGCTGGGGCCTTAGTTTAATTATAAAAAGGATAATATGAGTACATATTCAATATTCATTATTAGGCAAGTTGTAAAAAAGATAACAGAAAAATCACCAAATACATGTTGCTAGTGCCTATCTATCAAGTGTTTAGATGTTAACAATAGATAAAAGAAAATTAAATCAATAATGATAACATAATCATATTAATTTTCTTTAAAACAAATCTTAAAAGAAAAACCATTAATCACAATTCTCATGCCCATAAGTGTCATTTATTATTTATGAACTAGCTGTTGCCCGCGACTTCGTTCGCGTGAAATAGATGCTTTGAATAACGCA
>DWAK01000554.1:0-10188 GCA_018230145.1 Lepidochrysops patricia
TCCCTTATCTAGCGACTACGGCTTCCCTCTAAAGAAAACGCACCCTTCGCTACTATAATATAGTATTTTGTTTCAATTAGTTTTGAACCTAATATAATTGAATCTATTATATATTAATACCTAGTATAATTGAATCATTTTCGCGTGAAGCTGCGTCGAAATCGCAAAAACATGTTCACATTTTCAAGTTCCGACGATGACTATGATTATTTTTCAGACTAGTGTCTGTGATCTGAGCACGTAACCGTGTTTTTCAGACATATCGAGCCCGCCCTCTTGACTGAGTGATGGGCTGAATTCTTGTCAGAATTAGCGTCTTCCAGCCTGAGTTCTATTAAAACTAAATCCCATTGGATGTTGCATTGAACAGAGTAATTATCCACTAGGTACCTCAAATTTGTCTTCCAAAGTTCTCAGACATTCAGAAATCGATGACCTAATTCCTAGATTCCTTATTAATTTCATTGCCTTATTGCCAACTTAAATTAAGTTTTAATGACGTACGGATTCACCGAACTGAATGACAAAAGAAACCGCGAGTAATTGGTAATTAATATTTCGTAAGAACGTATGGGATGGATCACAGAGATGGAATGCACAACGCAAACATCAAACTAAGCATAGGGGTCTCTTTGGTAGGTCTATATTTTTTTTAACCAGTGTATAAGAAAATCAAAATACTCAGTATCTACTGTACTAGTATCTACTAGTCTGATTTGTATGTCTAGAAAATACTGGAGTTATTATACTAACTAGTAATCCACCATCGAGAAATCGGTAAGGTGATATTTGCTTCAGATATTTAATGAAAGTTACTAGCGACCCGCCCCGGTTTCGCACGGGTGCTACTAATGTCGGTAAACGGGTGTCGCGTAGTTTTAAAGATATAAGCGTACAAAGGAACATTGGAACAGAGAAAGCGACTTTGTTTTATACTAAATAGTGATGAGTCTTGGAAGGTAAAACCGAATTATCGAGTAGAACCGACTTTTAATTAAATGTCAGTTACATACAGATTTTCTGTCATAGAGTTAGGTTTTCGTGTCGCTATACTAGAAAAGGCAATTGAACGAAAGATATACATACCTATATCTTTCGCTATTATATATAATATTTTTATTCGCTATTATATATAACAACAATTTCTCGCTAGCGCTAATAGTTTTCATCCGCTGATTTAAAAGTTGTTCGTGTCTGGATTTGGCTCAGAGAGGCGGATGCCTGCGAATCGATTGAATCATTTTGCCTTCTTTGACCTTTGAAGCTACATTCAATATAAAAAATATATTTCATTGTACGGATAATCTTATGCAAAAAAAGAATATTGACTATTAGGATTTAGGATGCCCAAATCGAAATTGGCATAGAGTTCTACAAACGTTCATGCTGGGTCTTCTCCCTGTCTTTTTTCTAATTTAAGTATATAAATGACTTCGCCTTAGTTTTCAAATGCACAAAGTAACGTTGGTATTTCATTCACCTCTGTAAAATTAAATAAAAAATTACATTGCGTATTTTAAAACTCTACAGACATAATTGGATAAAGGTGATGACTGTTTCATTAAAGTTATCGCCCGGATAGACAATAATAATATTAAACAGTAGCGAAGGGTGTGTTTTCTTTAGAAGCCGTAGTCGCTAGATAAGGGATGTCTCCAACTGCATACAGCAAGCACAGTGCAATAAGGAAATTTTAAAACACCGATTCAAAAGGGAAGCCGATAGTAATGGAGTTGTTTAAACGCCTCGTCACTGATATTGAACTAGGCATTGTTTCATTTTATTGTTTAATAAAAACGTGTTCTTGTTTGTGTGAAATAACAAAAGATGTTTGTGTGTTATCAGTTATCACCTAGGTACATAAATTCGTTTACTGTTATTAGTTACAGAATGCTATTCTATTTCTTATCGAATTCTTTTTTGTTATTATTTTTATTGCTTATATATTCCGTAATTACATATTATAATGTATTCATAATAATAATTATTATTAATGGGACATGCTATTCTTATTATATTATAATTACAAAAAAGAGATATTGAGTCTGCATTTCCATGACATAAAATAAAATTGTGTTTATTTAAAAGGATAGGTATATAAGTAATCAAACAAAAACAGCTTCTGGATAGTAGCAGATTTATACAATATTTAGATTGTATCATAATATGTATTATGTAGATAAGATAAGACCTTGGAAAAATATATCAATACTTAAGATGTCATCTTCCTATCATATTATTTATCCTTTGTAGAAAAAGCATTGTTCAATACATTGTATAGGTACTTAGATTAACAGATTTAGATAGATGATGAGATAGATTGAAACGAGATAAAAAGACACACGTATCCCAATTTTTTAGAGGACGTGAGGAAAATTAAATATCTAGTAATGGATTACTTCGCTTATTGATAAACAAATTAAACTTCTACAACAATAATTACCTATTATGTCTTTGATTAGGTTATAGATTATACGGGTCGTTGCTGATAATGAAGGTTAAAGGGCAACCTCATATAACCCATTGGCAGCTAGGTCATTTGCTCTCGTTTTCAATAACATTAATAATATAAATCGTAATAATTTCATTTTATAACCCACGCCAGTAAAATGTCACGCGTTCATGTAGTGATTTCTTTTTTAGATTCTATCGATTAATATATATTTGATCCAAACACGCAACTAGCGAGTCTCAACTTCCAATCGGTACAAAGTTCAAATCCAAAAGGTCGGAATAAATTAGTGTAGAAAGAGGTGGAACACGATTTAGGCTAATTTAAATAAAGTAAATTCGTTCAGCAATAATATCATATAAATAAGTTGATATTTTTCATTCTCGTCCAAATAGCGAAAGATTTCATCTGAAGATGTAGACGTATTGTGGTCGGATTTGAAAAGATAATTGTAAAACTTGACCAGCATGCTTAAAATATGGTTAGACTTAGACCAAAAAGTAAATAAAAAAATAATATCAATAATATTATTGCGGACAATGTTGAAAATTATGAACCAGATTACTCAGACGCCTTCTGCAATGTAGGACACAAGTGCGATTTGGTTAAAAATAAATCATCGCATTGTAAAACGCGTATGGAAATAAGCATTTTTGAAGGCTGACTATATCGTGAATTATTTACAAAGAACGCATCACGCATAATTTAGGATGGTGATTTTCTTGAGATATATTTTAGATATATGATATAGATATTGAGATATACATATTTTAGATATACATTTCGTTTTATAAATATTAGACAAAAGTCTAATATTTATAAAACGAAATGTATATCTAAAATATGTCTATACAATCTTTCAGTGATCTAGACAAAAATGTCTATACAATCTTTCAGTGTTCAATTCTTGTTCACTGAGGATGATAGATTTCCTTTATCAGTCTGTAGTTTTGGCAGCTCCATTTATTATTATTAATCCGTATCAATTCATTTTGTCTTCTGTCGTGTCAGACAGAACGTATTTCTTCGGTGTTTATGCTAAGAATTTGGGAAGTCCTATAATAGTATTCCTCAGTTCTCTAATTATAATTAGAGAACTGAGGAATACGAGTGGGAATTATAATTCCCACTCGAATTAAAATCTTTTCCGTATCAACCTCGGTGACCAGTGTTGGCCTTGTTTCCAGAGGTCGCCGGTGATTCAGGCAAACGAAGTGAAAGATTAATAATTGTTTACGACAATAACATACGTCTTATTCCCTTATACTCTGTTTCCTGCTGCATCCGGATTCCGAAATGTGGAGTACTGTTTTAATATCTTGGAAATCGTTTTAAGGTTTTAAGTTTCCGTTAAAGATTCTGCTGATTCAAACATTGCCTTGACCGTAATAATTTTACGTTAATTTTAAAGGATTAGGTGTCCTTATCTCAACGGTTTGCAGAATTGTTATAATACCAGCTGATTTTTTTTGTATTCGTTATTACGTCAATAACATTCTGTTTTTACAACATAGACTTATCTCAATTTGCAACTGTTCCAATTAGCATTTCACAGATAACGTCAGCTTACAGTTAATTGATATTTTTTTTCAAACATGAATTTTATATGTCAAAAAATAGAAAAATAGATAAATTATTCACACAATCGGGTTTTCTAATTAAACGCTTAGATATAATGTTATAGGAGGCCTTGAACGCTCTCACCATCGTTTTGGTCTGGTTTTTAAAAATAACAAGGTAAACGTAAAAGATCGTGATACTTAACCGGCTAAGCTGTGTATTTATGCCGAAGATATTGATTAAAATATACTATTTAGTAACGGGAATACCATTTAAGTATGCACTTAACAATGTGGGTACTTCCTAAAACGTTATTGCACCTTGCCATTTGCAATACTGATAAGTGATAACGGGTAGACATAGCCTCTTTTGTTGTTTATAATGTTATTGTGTTTTTTAACACGCTTTACTACGTAACTATGTATGTATGTATCTTTGTATGTATACATACATACAAAGATTTCATTACATTCATACATGTATGAAAGATTATGCTCAAAGATTCCATTACATTTATACATGTATGAATGTAATGGAATCTTTGAGCACGATTTTTACCTACTTCCAGTAGTCTAATTAATTCGAAACTTTGCATACGTATTAAGAGCCAACGACAATGCAATATTAAGCGTGTTTTTTTTAGTTTTTTAAAACTATTTTATTATAAGTTTCTTCTTTATTACAAGTCCTCAAACGCCAGTAAAAAGATAACCTTATCAATAGTATTTTGTTAATACCTAGTGTTATGATAATAATTGTTAATTCTGAGTATAATATCTTGTCAATATAATATTATGTGACCTCTTGACCATCTCTTCGTATTTTTTTATGAATTTTAGTTGTGCGTTGGATATAGTCACAGAATATATTGTGACTCATTTTGCAAAATTCCTGACTTTATGATTACGCAAAACGCTTATTACGAAACATAACTTAGCATGTAAATGACACATTCTCAGTTTAGCTTCTCGAATAAGATGTTACATCATTTGTAAGATATTATGTATTCTTAATCTCATATTCTTCTGTCATGACGTCTTGTTTTCCGAGTGTGTTGTCAGTGTAGTATCATTTTAGGCCTTTATGTCTTCGCTAGGATAGTGTCAGATCTACGTTAACTTTTTTTTTAATTTGCCAATAATATTGTGTGAAAGTCGCAATTTTCGCAAGATTTGCAAATTTTTACAAATATTCGTAAGATTTAATAAAAAATAAAGTTTGGTTTACTTAAAAAATCAACATGTCTCATCTTCGCTGGAACTAGTTGAGCTCATTTTGTTTGTCTAACACACACTGATTAATAAACTCTAATGATTTATTTCATAATTTATATATGTTTTTCTTTCTTTTGTTTACGATAGGTACCTAACAGACCTAATTTCGTAAACATTCCTTCACTGTCACAATCATCAGGCACGTTTCGTGATAATTTACCGTTACATTAAACAATGGATGGCGATATTGTCCAGTTAGTTGCATGGCAATCACACAATTGGAAAATTTAAAGGCCATGGTGCAGAAATCGAAATTGACACTGTTTCTTATTTAATCTGATTTTTACTCTTCCGCCATTTGTTTCAGATTGCTTCAGTACTTGTTATGTACTTCTCAATTGCGTTAAAATCTTACATAAATAATTATTATTGTTACAATATTACTCTGAAGAAATGTTATGCTGTCTGAAATGTTTGTGTTAATAAAATTTTGTGTTCTCTATTTCAGGGCATCACATGGGGAAAGGCGTTTTTGATCTCAGCAGATAACAAAGCTGCACTACCTTACCTATCCACCAGGGAATGTAAATTGGGAGGATATAAAATATACTCAGTCAACTTCCATCCCCGTCCAGATTTCTTCCAACCGAGTAGCAGCAACGTGGTTAATAAGAAAGACGCTCTTCTATACATAGCCATTCCCGAGAACAAGCATTGGCTGGGAGCGGCGCCGTTGCCAGATATAGCCAAGCAGATTCTTGAATGTCACGGTTCCTCAGGCTCCAACGCTGAATATTTACTTAGATTAGCTGATTTCATGAGAGAAGAGGTACCCGAAGCTTTGGACGAGCATTTATTTTCATTGGAGCGGCTTGTTAAGAAGTTTGCCGCGGAAATGAGGATTTGCCTGCGTTCACTGATGGGTGAGGCGGAACCTCCTGAGCAGAATAAGCAGCCAGAAGCCAAAGCGAGTCCCAGCTATGCATATGCATCAAGAATTCCAAACAAAAAACTGCGTTGTGTCAATATGTAATTTTTATGCAGTGACCTTGAAAGCAGAATCGGACGTATTATATAATCGGACGGATTTATTGGACTTATTTTTTGAACCTAACTAAAGACCAATGTTACCAAAAGTGCTGTGTTAAGTTTGTTAAGTCGATACAGTTATGTAAATATAAGATCGACGTTTCTATGGTAATTAGCCGATGTGATTCTTAGGTTAGCATTATTTTAAGCTTGATGCAATGGAATTGCTCGTTGTAAACGCTAGATAATTTTATTTTACTATGTTTTATTTTGACTATTTTAGTGCATTGTTATTTCAATATTTACGATTAAAATTAATATTGTGATAAGAGGATAATCAAGTACTGGTTGAAATGTGGTAAACCACATTTCAACCAGTTATTATAAACAATAACCATTTTTATGATCGAAAATCCAAAGTAAACCCGAAATAATCACTTGTTAGAACCTAATGTCCCTACATTGTGAATTTGGTAACTGTTATTGTATGATAACGTGCAACATTATAATATAATAAGCAAATTAAAAAATATATCACTTCTATTGTAAAAAAAATCTCAATGTAAACTCATTTCTACTAATGTAAAAGAGCTATTTAGTATGCAAATATTGATACGATTTCTTATCATATTACAAATATAGCGTATTAACTCCACTCGAGATGTCCAGTCAATGATAGCAATGAGCTTTGTTGATCTGCCAATGCATCGAGAACATTATAGATATTTATAGCCTGTTCATTTATTTTACCGCTGAGATTCATAAAAGACTTGTTAAGAATAAAATTATGGAACTTTCAGAGATTTGACACATTATTACAAAGATGGCGTTGCTACCACTAATAACGTAGCTTGAATAAAACTAATATAATATACAAATATTCATTGACTGAAGCGTTCAAACCAAATATACGAAGTATTATGTCGGTAGACTAGGATGATTTATTTTGACTGTTGAAAATATTTACAGAGCTACCTCTGTAAATATTTTCAACAAATTTTACGTTTGGCAAACGACAGTTAATTCTGGGTGTGTGGGCTAAGCAAAATTTCAAATTGGCAACTCTATAAGAATTTGAAATTTAATTTCGCAACCCACAGTATGGTATGAAAATTAATAAAACGCATCTTTACTTTGCAGGTAAAATATCTGTCATTTTTTTTTCATTTAAAAATCTATACAATTTAAAATTATACTGAACCGGGTTATTTATGTTTTTGTTAATTAATTCTAAGATTTTGTAAGTTCTGCCATACCTTAAATGAAGCTTTCGTTTGCTAGACTCTTGGATATATTTAACGGTTCTCGTTCCATTTTGTATAACAAAACGGGTGTTAATAATTATAAAAATCAGTTACAACTTCGTGATAAATAATGTGACAAAGAAATTTAATATATCAATACTATAGTAAGCGCAATATAAATGAAGCCTACACAAACTACTAAACTACGGTGTTAAATAAAACCAATCAATATTTTATCTTCAACTTTAAGATGGGCAACTTTAAGTTTGAAGACCAATTTTTTGGGATATATATTGATTTTGTATTGTTTGACTAGAAAAATAAACTAAAGAAATTAATTAATATTTTTCTGGACTAAAAAAAGCTTTGTATGTAGGTAATTAAACTGCATGAATCATAAAATTACAAATATTTTTGCTACAAGTAATATTAAAGCTTTTTAAATGTTACATTGTTACCTAGTAGAAGTTACTGTTATTTTGCTTTAAGTTAAAAATGTTATAGATTTGCATAATATTTTTTTGATTTCTTTTCTATTATGTATTCTATTGGTGGCGATAGAATAGATATGATAGTTAATAATAATTATGTGATTAATGTATTTTGACACTTATACTTAGAACAAACTTTGTATGACTATTTAAAACCAATGATATAAGAAAATAAAATGAAGCATGAGTAACTACCGAAAATATTTTAATTGCATCACCTTTAAATTTCAATCCCAACGGGGTCGGCTTTATATAATAATATGATGTAGGTAGCGAAGTTTGTTATTCACAGTTTTAGGGGAAAAAACAAATACTTATTTAATTCTGGCCTCTTGTTTTTAATTCGATTTACCAGCATTTCATACAACAATAAACATTTACTACATTCAAATATACAAACATGTGTGACAAAACATCAAATTTCATTTTAATATTTTCTTAAACATTGTCATGCCATTGATATCGGTGCTGCCACATAAACGACAACAAAAATGTACCGCCCAATTCTTAATTGTTACCTACATTACAAAACTATGAATTTATAAATATAGGATAATATAATCTCTCAAAAGATTTCTACTAAATTATTTTTACTATACAAGGTTTAATGCTAAAGCCACGTTCTTTAACATTTTTTTTATTACTTCATATTCAAGATGCTATTTACAAATAAAAAGCATAATTTCGAATACATTCACACACAAAATTCGTCTTAAAATTAATTAAGTACAACAAAATTGAAAATAGGTTTGGTGGTAAAATGCAAAGGTACAAAATGTTGACAGACTACAGAAATTAGGACTAGAAATACTAGAATGCATAAAAATTGTTATATAACCAGCCTTACAATAATAAAATAAAAGACAACACAAGATTCGAATTGGCGCTGCCAGTCAACAGTACCGTCATTGTACGATCCCTATAAATTTAGGATGAGATGCACCAACGGTGTAGTTAAAGTTACTAACTATAATATGTACCTAACTATAATGACACAAAATTTGACAGATGTTTGATGGTTTGACTTTTAGTTATAGTTAAAGTAAGTTCGTGCAACTCAACCTTAGAATTCAATTTTAAATCGTTGACAAATAAAATCTTCGTAAAAATAATGTACTTAAGTATTACTTAATTTTCGTTCTTAAAATTGTTTAGACTACTTAAATGTTTATTTCTACAAATATTTTTATCATTACTAATACCTACTTACCAAATTTGTTTACTCTAAAGTCTAAACAAACGGTTCCACCAAACCACTATCAGAAACAGATCTTAGTTGAGACTTTAATTATTATTTCAAAAATCTAAAATAATATTAATTAAAAAATGCCTTGTGTTATTATGATGCTAAATATTTAAACTAATCTTTTTTATTACCTACCTATATGAAATGATTACATTTAATAATACTTTCTTACATAAAATAATAACTTTGGTGCTATAATTATATTTACATTTTGTATCCTTTCTAAATAAAAACAAATTCAAACCTATTCCTCCCAAATACCTACTATAAATATTTATAGATGACTGCAGTAGGTACCTACCAAATGTTATAGCCTACCTACGGCAAAACATTGTGATGCATAAAATTGTGAATGCTAAAATGTTTAATGAATTTTAATGTAACCTATACTTATTATATATTTTTTTAAAACAAATGTGTGATAAAACTTGTTTTGCTAATTAGGTTTATTTTTAATTAGGAAAGTTTTGAGTTTGAAAACTACCCCCAATTGTAAAAGTAAACGACTTTTACGTTTTAATATGTATTAAAAATACGTTTATTTATATCTTAAAAGTATAAAAATAACATACCTACATACTTGACACATTTTAATCCTACAATAATAATTTAACTATTCTTTTCATCCTTAAGTATACTTAATACACTCATTAGATTTTAATTTTAATTTATCTGAAATTGGTGGGAAAATGCTTGTTCTATTTAACTGTCTAATATTTCATTAAATAAAAAATAATCAATTATTAAATTAATAGGTATTATGTTTTGAATTGGTAATTTAAAAATGAGTATATTTTTTATATAAAATTTTCAGGTAAATAAATAATTTTACCTAAGTATTTACTTAAACAAAATAAAATTACATGACATTGTATTATTATGTACTTACCAAATTATTATCGTCGTTGAAGTTCTAACACCACGTATGTCAAAATAACAACTTTTCAGGAGA
>DWAK01000555.1:0-10178 GCA_018230145.1 Lepidochrysops patricia
GACGGCAACGTTTGATAGCTAATCTGTTATCTAAATATTTTTATTCATACGACCGATAGTGTTAAAAATGAAATTTCGTTTGAAGTTGTACTTACATGCTCAGAAACCCATTTATTGAATGATCTCTATTATAATACCTAAAGTCTCAAGAAATTAAAGAATAACAATAATAAACATATTAGATGTTCATTCATAAGCCATAAGAAGCAGAGGTGCAAGCAAAAACATAAAATATTTTTAAACGCTTTTATATTCAAAACCACAGTAAAGCACTAGAAGTTTCTACTAAAATTTAAACATTAACAATTCTTCAACAAATATATTATGAAATATCGACAATCAATTTTATGGCGACGGTCTACCTGTTTCGAACCTCACTGGAGTATCCATTCTGCTGGCAGCATGAACAAAGGTGTGGTTAGGTCATATATCATACATAGCCCACAGCATAATATGCAGTCACACGTAAAACATTGCATTCAAAACTTAAGCTTAGGTTTCCTAGGATAGCGGTGCCGTCATATAGCGGCCGTAAAAAACGTTGAATGATGTCAAAATTTTTATGAAACATTTTTTTTGGTTTTTTCTATTGTTAATTTTCTATGAAAAAACAATAGAAAATGGCTTTGAAAAAATGTTGACGTTACGATGTCAGTCAAACTTTATTCCTACAAAATGTTCTAGTGACATCATTCAACGGTATTTAAGGCCGCTATATGACGGCACCGCTATCCTAGGAAACCCATGCTTTATCACATTGAGCAAACGTCACTATTAGGAACAAATCAGTAAAACTAAAAAATCAACAATTAATTTGCCAACCGTTACTTGAATTTATACTAACATTATAAATAAGCCGGTGATCTAATGCTAACAAAATAAAATGGACATTTCCATCAGTCTTATTTTAGTACTTTTTAAGTACGCAACACTCACAATAATTTACTTATAATCAGTCTATTTGGCTAACGGAATGACTAGCATGTAAAACATTGTGGTAACATTTAAATTAACACAGGTGCACATTATGCATATGCAAAGTGCAAAATGTGGTAAACACGTTCAATACTTAAAGATGCCTTAATATTTGAAACAAACAATTTCATAATCAAATCCGTTTCAAATAGGACCGTAAGTATTGAACACATCGCATGTGCGTGGTAGAGCTCAATACAAAACAAACATTCCATATCAGTTAGATAATAATAACATTAGTGCACACGAACAACATAATACGTCATTATATTATTATAAAACAAGCAAACTATGTGAGGTCATAGAACTTTTGACGTTAATATATTTTTTTGAAGTAATTTTTATTTGAACGTAGTATGTTCTATGACATCACAGTCGTTTCAAGCATATTATATACACATATGTGAAGAATCATAATTAGACATCATAAAAGTTAAAGCTGGGATATGTTTGTCATAATATAGCCATATAATTTATTGAGAGAGAGAGAGAGAAAGACTTGCCCACTAAGTCTATACCTATTATATGAATAATAAATGTAATATTAAGCACGCAACCGCAGCATGGTGTCTAAACGTTATTACGTCACATCAAAAAACCATAAACTTGCCAGCTCTGTGAACTTAATCACGAAACCTCATTAGAAGAAAACGTACAGTGTGAATAAAGTATTTTCAGTTTAATCTAGAAGAGACTAACATCGAAACTTAAACGTTATTTCTAAACTAACTTTGGTATGAGGCAACGCATTAACTACGTTCGCGCCATACTTTTAACCTGCGAGGCTCAGTCGTTTACGCCGGCGTAATAAAGGGGGGGTCAGTAGAAGCCGCGGCAGAGCAAAGCGGCGAGGTAGTTAGGCGGGAGGTGGGGTTGGCGGGGCGGGGCGCGGCGCGGGGGCGTTACCTTGCGGGCCAGCTCGGGCGGGAAGGCGGCGAGGCCGGCGGGCGGCAGCTTACTAAGCGGCGAGTCGGCGAACTGCACGAGCGTCTCGTACGAGTACGTCTGCCTTGACACGCCCCCACCTGCGCACAAACACGGCGTCACGGCCCATCGCACCATGTCTCCCCGAAATAAAAATTGTAAATGCCGTATCTACAAATCTAATTTCGGTATAGGAATTGTGAGAGACCATTATATAAAGCAGCAGTACAATAGCTCTACAATATTTGATGTCAAACACACCATTCGTGAATCTACCATGCCATTCACATGCTGTAGACTTGGTGGCACAAATCAGGGATGTTGCACTACTGCGTAGCTGTAACATGCAGGTCATGCGAAATCTTCTACTAGCTTATATAATTACACTATAGAAAAAACACTGGGAACATTTAATTGTATGTTTTAGGAACAGCCATTTATTTCTCTATAATAACTTGTCTTTTATATTATATATTTGAATAAGTATTCTGATAAATAGTGCTTTAACTTATTTAAAGTGGCGAAACGAGTTACAGATAAGCATACAAAATATTATTTAAAAATCATTTTTATTTTTTAATTAATTCAATTGTGTAGGTAAATAAATAAATATAAATTTTGATATGCATTACAAACTTACTCAAACAGCAAAACTCATGCAGTACAAAAATATTCTTTAGTTTGTTATTGACTGACTTCTGCATAATTTGATATGATGAAACGACATAAAATACGTAAATATTATAAAATAACATGGCAAGCGACAGATGCGTGAGGCGGTGATTGGATCATATGAGTAATGAATACAATACTAATATTATTACAATAATATTTCATAGACAATATGCTCCACCTTCAGACTACTCGCATTAAACAGATACCTACTTACCTATTAATAAATGTAATGCGTCTAAAGTTCAGCTAACTGTAGTGTTAAATCTATGCAAAATACAGATTTGACACTACAGTTATAACATTTTGTAACATATAAAACTTTAGCCAAAATAATAGTCGAAGTTATATACTTTTGACGCAGTACATTCGGATTTATTATTATCGTTGATTCAAATATATTATACTATCAAATGCGAATTATATCAATTTGACCGCCAGTGTAGAGCGGTTAGTATGTTGGCACTTACCGTGGTACTTGTCAGTGGAGGTAGCGCGCGAGAAACGCGGGCGACGCGGCACGGCGTCCGGCTCCGCTGTAAACACGCACCGCGTCACACGCACAAGCATCCACGCACGCACACGCACGCATGCACGCTCGAGCGTACGCACTTACCACGATCCACGGTCCCGCGTCAACCTACGTGGAACTCACTACCTTCTGATATTGTTAATTTTATTATCATAATATTATTAGATAGCGATGTAGTAACTACTTTAACAGGTGATAAGCTACGGAAAACTTATCAGGTAGCTTGGTTCACGTAGTTCTTGCATTAGAATGAATGGATTAATGAGTTAATAATGGGCCGAATTAACGTGTAAAATTTGGAAAAATCGCAGCGACCGTAGTTCGAAAACAATGTATGACTAAAAAAAACCCATAATATAATATATTGATAATATGCTGCAATAACTGAAAATGTTTTTATTATTTTCGACGTCTATTTTATGAAAGATATTGAAATGTATTAGAATATTCTAACAATTGATGTCATGATAATGTTCGGGTTCCTATTATGTTACAAGAAATACGATGCGTCAGTCAGTCATTACTTACTGAAAGTAATTATTTCACACAATTTCGAGTTAAATTTTAAAATTCATGCGTTGATTTTAAAATTTCTCCGACCTGGAAACCAGACATGCCTGCATTGTGTGTGTCTGTGGTACTAAATAATTATTGCAATACGTAAATTACATAATATGGTTTATGTATAAAGTAAATAAGGAAGACATAATTATTTCCAAGTTTTTGAGAAATACCATACACAGGTTTAGCGTAAGTAAATAATAGTGAATACTACCTCAAAAAATGTATGTTATCTTTTTATCTTCATGCACTTTGCATGAAGATAAAACGATAACATATTATTTTTATATAAAAAGAGAAGAAAGGTTCTTGTTCTAATCTGTTAGTGGTTTATCTTAATGAGATAATCTGTAACAGATATGTATCATTGTAGTAATTTTATATGGGTAATAGGTCAGTACCTGGCGGGGTCGGCGCAGCGGGCGTAGTGGGCGTGGCGGACGCGTCCGGCGGCGCGAATACGTCGTCGTCGGCGCCGTTGAGCGCGGTGTCGTCGCGCAGCAGCAGCGCGGCGCCGGGCCGCTGCGACAGCGTGAAGAAGTCGCCGGAGCCTGCGCCCAGGGCCTCTAGCGCGCCGGCACTCTCGAAGTATTCGTCCAGCACCAATTTTGCGGTCTGAAAATCAACATAATACGTAGTTGACAATACAAGCAATTGCTTTGAATTGTTTTTTATTATATTTCATTGCTGAGAGCCGTGTCACAGTTTATACTAGTACAGCTCTCAATGCTATCAATTGTTATATACATGTTTTGATACAAGATACTGTAAGATTTTTCTTTATAACCTGTATCAGGTTATCTTGAATAAATAAATAAATAAATTTTATGAGACTGACGTAAGATCAATAAATATAACTGTAAGCTCTTTTAATGTTCTAATAGCTTTTTGGGTAAAAATTATGACAAATGTAGATTGTAAAAATGTACATATTATGTATTTTTTACCCAATATATTTTTCAGTCCTTTGCTTTTGCTGAATGTTTATAGAAAAATAAAACATAACATAAAATCTTACAGTAAGGACACCGACATTAGATATCACATCAATACATAACGCATCATTTTAATATAATTATAAGTTATAACACACTACTTAAAACATCTTTTAATACATAACATTTTTTTTTACCTTAACAAGATCTAAATTAGCTCCAGTAATCTTGATGGAATGTTGACCAAACATAACAGTGTACTTGTATTCGCTTAACGCTGCATCATTAGTGGAAAAGCTATGCATTAGAGCTCTAGAAACATGTGGAGATTTCTGAAAGGGAGGAGAAAAAAATTATTTCAGTAGCTTCATTTAGAAATGAAGCTAATGAAGCAAATAGACGATTCACACCACATCAGACTGGCCCCGTGCTAAGTGGAGTAGTACCCAAAGGACTTGTATTACGGTGGCCAGACATGAAAATACTATACATGTAGATCATTATGTATATGAAAACGAAACGACATTTCTTTGGCAAAATCTAAATAATATTAAAACAAGACTGCTGTAAGAGCTCATAGTAAGGTGTCAGAAGAAACAGTCAGTTTTATTACATACCTCCCTCGGGCGAGCCTCGTCGGAGCCGTTGGAGTCGAGCGAGGCCCGGGAGGTGGCCAGCGCGCCGCCCTCCAGCGCGCCCTCCAGCCGCACCGGCGACGCGTTTCGGCGGATCGTGTCGCCGATCAGGTGCTTCGCGTGACTGCACGGACATTACAATTTACAATTGGCTACAATTTCACTCAACATTCGTTGCAATTAATTTATTTTTTACTTAGAGCACATACAGTATTGTATACAAAAAAACCCAAGATTCACACTCAACGTCTCTTAAACGTCCTCGAAAAATAATTGCAACGTTTGTATGAATATATGCCTATGTTATAACAACTTTAAGTAGTTTGCATAAGGTTGAACTTGCAATAATATTATGCTTGGAGCTTATAATTTTCTATAATGTGAGACAGGTATAGTTTTAGGAACACTTTCAAGTGTTAGTTTTATATATCAATGCCTTATATACTACATAGGTTATAAGTATATACTACATAGGTTATATACTACTTAGGTTATAAGTTGGGTATCTAACTAATATAAATTTTGAACATAATATTACGTTAAAGTGTGTTTGATATGTGTGTGTATAGAACCTAATTATAATAAGACCTATAATTAAACTAGATATAACTTATACTCACTTGACATTCTCCTCATTCGGCCCAGTGATTTGGACGAGTCGCTCCTTCGCTCCGGGACTCACTACAAACATAGGGCATTTATAAAGCTATTTAGATTTGAATAGACTATGATATACCTAAGTTTCCTTTGTTAGTTCATTGCTTGAAGCAAATAGTTTACTATGAATCATTAAACCCATTTTTTTTGTTATTATTGTTAGCATGTTTTAGATGAATTTAAAAGGTTATTATAATTAAAGGCAAGAATATAAGGCCGTTAGTCATAGCAGAAGTGGATATTTGTGACGAAGGTAAGGTGTTAGAAGGAAGATTTAGTGTCTAAACACACCATGCCGAAGATACGCGGCCAAAGTTTGGCAAAATTACGCCTGCAATGTATTTTAAATTTCGTATGACACACCATGCTAAAATTACGTCGCGTTGTAGTGTACAGCCGAACTTCGGTCGAGCGTAAGTTCGGCAGCGATTCGGCTGTAATGTTTTGAATATCAACAAATTATCCACCCGTCGTCTTCATTTTGCTCGTGACTGAATACTCACATAAAGTTACGCAACTGAATTTCTGTGAGTAATTTCAGTTCTTATAGTGTGTCATATCAGCCAAAAGCGTCGGAAAAAATATCGGCCACGGAACTTCGGCCGCGTATCATCGGCATGGTGTGTGTGTAGACACTTATAATGTCTGTATTTAAAATTTTTAGTATAATAGATTGCAGGAAGTGAAATATTAACACTGAATTAGTTCATGTTAAAGAACATTTTTTGTTAAGTGATTGGATTACAAACTGCATATATATTATTTAACCGGCACCATGCATAAGCCATCCTGGCCACCGTGCATTCGTACCTCTCTGAAACGATATAATCGTATCACTAAGCTCCTCGATCATATGCACCCTTCTGCCCTTGATACCCATCACTGTAATATTATATTATTTCAAATGTAATATACATAGATTATTCTATTTTATTCAATTGCTGGTAAAACATAATATAATACAAAATATAATATTGAGACCATGTAAGTTTTAAAAATTATTCATGCAAACCTTTTGTCAATTTAACAAAAGAATACAACTGAAAATAATAAATTTCCCACAAACTGTTTTTCTGATTGTTGCAAATTATAATAATTAAGTCATGCTAAGATAATAATAGAAAAAATTTTACCCTCTTTGTGGTGTAATTTTATCAAATTGTAAACTTCAAAATATTAAAAAATAAAAATAGCTTCCAATAAAAAAAAAAACAAAAGGAACAACATGAAACTTGCTATTTTTTTTAAATTTAAAAACAATAGATACCAGAAAAGTATTGACATACCTTTTCCAGAGTCAGCATTTCTTATTACAACTTCGTCTTTGGAATAGTTTTTGCCAGGAATTTTGGTTGGTTTTGGGAACTTGCCAGATGGTTTAATAACTTCCCCGGGCCCGAGCATAGTTGGAGGCTCGGTAGGCGTAGCCAGCGTAGGGGATACCGAGCCACCAGAACCCGACCCATCCATTGTTGGTACTAACAGTGGCTATTCAGTTAAAAAAAATATTTTTTTTAATCATAGACATGTACATTACTAATTTCTTTCGTAGCACAGTATTTTTTTCTGTTGTCATACAGAATCAGTCACAAGTCTGAATGCTATAAAATATCAGAACAATGTTTACATTTTTTATTTATTTATTCAAAAATTAAGCAACTTTCTAACAGTTTCAGTTTAAGTATTCGTACCTCTGCATGTGTGCCACGATGTCTATAATATTGGCTCATATAATCAGATCCCTGCCAATGCTTTGCACGTAACTCTATCAATTCTAATAGATGAAGCCGAGTTTTCTTATCAAGTCTTTCATCCTGAGATCCATTACGGAATACTACAAAATACCTAAAATAATACATTATCTATTAAAACGTGTAAATAGACAGTTGGACAAAGTACTTGGGCCAGTCTGACTTAAATATTCCTTCTATACAATAGCCTCTTACTGGACACTAACTTTTTTATTCCTAAAATAAGTCATGAGTCATGACTCATAACTTACCATAACATAGATGTTACATACTAAGTTAACAATCATTAAATAACCAAAAAACATAAATACCTGTCAAGAAATTCTTTATACAGGGATTCTAATTGCGCTCCATATAATTTTAGGTTAGAATACATAGTGGAGACATTGCTTTGAAGTGCACGATCATAATTTCCTTGCATCATTTGATAGGCAACAGCCTCGGTTAAAACAATTAGGTCATCAACTAAAAGAAATATTATTCTGTAGTTATTTTTTCCAACACCCTATAACTTGTAAGCTCTGCATCAATCTGAAGATGACTTAAAGTGACAATAATCTTTTGTAGTCTTACCAGAGTTTATTTTCACATCCAGTACTGAATTTCTGTTGTGAGCAGAACTTGTAGTCGATTTGAGAGGTCTAGGGATTTCTAATTTTTTCACTGTCCGAGTCATCTTTGTTAGAGTTGACATACTGTTGATCAAAAATATTTCATATCACTCAATAGAACGGGCAACCTAGTTCATAACGTGAAGAGCTGTGGTAATTGCATTGTTGATCATCCTGTCATAATTTATGCATGTTGAAACAATGAAAAGGAACTCAGTAATTAGAAAAACTTAAAACTCACTCGTCCATAGCTACTGCGCCCCTAGACGGGTTATGCACAATAAATCCTATGTTGTAGCGAAATGCGTAAAAGTGAAAGTGATGACAATGTTCCTATTAAACAAAATGAGAATAATAATTGCAATACGTGTTCATCACTTCTAAATTAGTAGATATGAAGATATTACGAATTAAACGGAAGAGAAAATTTTGACTTTGAGAGAAATTAATTTTTTTTCACGATGGTTCTCATTACAGCGATACAATTGTAAAATAGAGAACACAATTTGATTTAAAATAAACAAAAACCTCACCTGGCTACGCCATTAATTCGTAATAAAAATAAAACTAAGTACCTAATGTAGCCATTTGACAAAATTTTATTATAGGGTAGGTATGAAAGTTTTTTTGCGGCTGACACAAAAAACTTTACTCTTGTGTTTAAAAGAATATCACTACAGGCTACATAGTACGTACTCTATAACAAAGTCCCTGGTCGTATCTGTGTGTCTGTCTATTCGCGCTTAACTCAAAAACTAGTGTGCGGATTTTCACTAATCGATAGAATTAATTCCTCCGAAAGGTTTTGTTATATAATTATTAATTTGTTTGTTTTTGTGTTTATTTGAGTAGGTAAATATCAGAAGAATCACAAATCATTCGTTCCTATTAAAATATGCTACATTTTATTAGACAATGTATTTTATTATTGCGCGGCTGTCGGGAAAAGCCGTATACAGGCTGTGCACTGTGGTACCCGAGTTAAAGTAAGTGTACTTTTAAGAGAAAAAGACGAAGGAAACACTGAAAGTAATAAGCTGGCCAAATGTCAAAACATACGTTAATGTCATTGTCATTTAAAAAATGAAAAAATATTTATCAGAGGCGGAGTTGTACGTGAGCGAGCGCGAGACTTGTTATTTTATAGTTTTGTAGTTGATCAAATAATATGTGAATAAAATGAAAGTTACTTATATTTATTATAAACAAAATTATAATAAACCTTATTAAGTTCACTGTGTTATGAGTTAGTGTTTAATGGTGCTCTCATAGTTAATTTTGTGATTCATAAGGTTTGTAATAAAGTAGTTTTACCAGAAAGATCTTTCTCACAGAAAGAAATTATGTTGGTAAAACACTGAGCGTTGATGATTTTTTTTCAGCAAGATGCATAAATACTACCTCTCACTGCTTTTAGTGAGACTGGTTCTTCCATCGGCTCTCCTTTTGAGTAAGTAATTTTATGAAATAACATATTATATTGTGACATGATTTTACTAAAATATATAGACATATTTGCACCCCACTTTATGCTTTCCAAATTAATAGATTTAGATTCTTAGACCCACTGAATATGCATATAAAATTTCAAAAGAATCGGTTAAGCCGTTTCGTTGGAGTATGGTAACTAACACTGTGACACGAGAATTTTATACATAAGATAAGGTAGGGTACTGGCACCAGTAGTCAGCCTTTTAGTGATCGGTCAGGGTTCAAACTCAAAAGAAGACATTAGAAAAAGTAAATTGAAAGTTTTTTGTGTTAAATAACTTACTCATATACTTATTGAACTTTGTAACAAAATTAACAAAAAATACAAAATTAAGTATCATTTTATAATATAAAAAATACGTTTAACAAAATAAGGCATTTTTCACCAGTGCTCAGCCACCAAAACCTAGTACTCGGCCATATTGCGACCAGTG
>DWAK01000556.1:0-10171 GCA_018230145.1 Lepidochrysops patricia
CTCTCCTGTAAAATTTGGTCAAAAACAGTTACTAGCTTTTGACATGGGGCAGCCGAGTTCGCGAGCAGTGTTCGAAATTTGAAAACCAATGCGGTAAAACTCAAGTGTGCTGTTATGTAGCAATAGATAACTCTTTAAATTAGGTACATATGTACTTTGTTTGCATATTTTATGTACATAGGTAGTTGAAAAACTTGAAATATGTCGTCATTATGTACTTAGGTAGTTATAACGGTTCGTCATCTTATAGTTACATGGTTATGTACTTTTCCTAAATTTAACAAAGAAAACATCTTAAGTATTATTTGTTAATTACGTATCACGCGCCTCCCGCGAAGAATATGAAAACTTTATTATTATTAACGCTATTATCGCTTCATTATCAGGATAACGCTAAACGGTTGAGAGTTCCTCTTTAACATACTTTGGAGGATAAGGTAGTTAGTAATTTAGGTAACATTTGAAGATGTCTTACTTTTAAAAACGAAAACATATTATGTATAATATAGAGAATCCAGACGTATACAAAGATACGCTTGGTTGCCTAATAATTCTATATACATACCATAGACAAGACAGAGGTACAAAAAGGAACCTAAAAACCCTACAAAGGGTTGTTACACAGATCGATCGTTGTCTAAAATGGCGTGGCCTCTTGTATTCAACTGTACGTCCTTTTGAGAGCCATACATAGATTACGCAAGTGATGATCTCATTCACGATTATCTATGAATGTCAAACTCTCAAATGAATCGATCCTATAGACAATAGATTAAAGTACATATTGCAAAAGTATCAATGAAAGCATTCTTTTCGGTACCCACCGGAATTGAAACTGGAACAAAAAGTGTTTGTCTCTGTCGGTTAATTGTTGTCTCATTCATTAAAATATCGAATACACACTGTGTCGTAGACTCAAAAGAGGATACTCTTGTATTTTTGGATACCCACAGAGACGTTAATTATAAGAATTTCTTTAGAAGTCAGTATATCTATATATAGTTATACCAAACTTGACTGTTCGGTATTAATTGTAATTAAATTTAACCTTTAGTTAATTAATGATATACTTAGGAAGGATATAATTTGATTTATGAATAAGAAACTTTAATAACGGCGCAGTGTTTTCGAGAGTTCCCCGTCGGACATTAACTATTAGAAATCCCTAATCGATTTAACTGCTTACTTAGTTAAATCGACAATGGAGTAATTATAATCAAGATGCTTCGTTAGCGAGCATTCGCCTGTAATGTTACATTTCGACATACAATTAGACTTGTATGTAACGAAAAACGAATAAGTATATTAATTATTATTTACAACATTGCACGTTGTATCAAACATAGGTATATCTTAAATATTACAAGACAAATATTTTCAATATTTCAAATTTAACATGACTTTATTTTATAACCAATCCAAAAATGTCGTTCAAACCATGTTTTACTAAAACCGATGAAGGTTTTTAGTAACAAGGCTTATAAAGTGTTTCATAAATTATTAATAAAGACAGCAAATAGCTACCTATTATAATTTTTGGTAGCTACTAAGTATAGCTTTTTATAGAAGTAAGCAAAACATTTAATTGTTACGTGAAAAGATTGACAATTAGTGTCACAATCACACATTAATTTAGAAAGAAAGTAAAAAGGAAATTTAGCAAACATGTACTCGTAAAACTCGTTAGTGGCTAATGTGAGAACATAGTTCTTAACCGAAATGAATGCCTAAACTCCGGAATAAACAAAACTTTAACCAAAATTACTTGAACCTAAAATTTTCGAAAGCATGGTAGAGTTAATTGTGAAGAATATTAGTATGACGCGAAGCGCCACTCATTTTATTCTATGCTTTTTTAATTTGACGTATTTAATATAGTTTTTTTTAATTAATGTTTTATAAACAACGATGCTTCCCACCGATTCGGAATCTAGTAAGGCATTTTCAGACCGTAAATCAATAACTCTAGTTCTAAAGTCAATGTTACCTAGGTCTGGCTTCCACGTTTTCCAAAATAGCACCTATTTTTTTGTTTTATTTACATAATATTATAATAATAATAGTGCTACTAGCATATCCTATATTCAGCTGACTTAATTTTTGTCCGATTGTCCTCCACGTCCTCACTAATAGCATACACTATCGTTCTTTGGATGATAACCAAAGAAGAACGTACATTTTCGAGGTCTATTAGCAGAATGGTGCGTAGTAAATTGTATCTTTGAGTATATAACATGAGCATAAAGCAGTCGCGCTCCTCTGACGGGTCTCGTCAAAACCAAGAGCATTGTGCCGCCAGGAACAAAGCGGGGTCAGCGACCGCGGTCCTGGATTTTATGTCTCAAACCTCGATGCACTAAACTAGATAAAACCAGAATCATTTTTATCAAACATGTGTATTATTTCAATCACTAGTAGTATCAATCAATAACAGAAGTAATAGACACATTCCTTTTTTGAGTGGGAAGAGATTAAAATTTTGTAATTTTCTTCAAAATAATTGAAGAAAATGTTAGACAACCTATAGGCAACCTTATTTTCAGAAGCGTAAATCAAGATATGGTTTATGAAATTAAGAATTGAGTAAATAATATTATGTATAACACTCGACGTAACTGTTCTATAAAAATTACAGTAATAACGAATATGAAATAGAGCAACAATTATAAATCTATACTTTTAATAAAAATTATAACACTGTAAATTATTGTAATCTTTATTTGTTGACCATATGAGGCATAATTTTTTCTCGGCTTGTAAATAATCTAGATATAATATCTCAATGTTGATGTTAGATCTATATAATATAACCTATCCTTTCACATTTCTAGGCTATTGGCCATGAAAGAGAGGGACAGGTAAACTATTATTATGCTGCTGTCATTTTTGCGACGCACGATTGTCGTCCAAGTGCAACTACAAATTATATTCAACGATTACTTTATTTATAGGATACAATGCAATTTATAGGACTTTATCAACGGGCTCGAGTAACATAGTAGAAGGTTATATTTGTTAGATTATTATTATGCGCAGTTATATTTATCCTAGACAATTCGACACTCAAAAAGTTAAATAAATGAATTAAATCATATTATCATAAACTCTACCTATTTTTTTTATTAATCTAACTGAAAACACTTATTAACTTCTAATTTCAAATCTATTGATGTGTTAATACCTATGTTTCGTTTCTTAAAATGAATCAAATACTTAATATTATGTTATTCACAAACCATTAACCAATGCAACTACAATTTTTATTTGCATAGGTGTTCCATACTCAGCATTTCAATGACCAACTTAAGCGCGGTAGGCCATATAGCCTTATTCGACAAACGTAACTCTATTGTTTAGCAATAAGGGCGATAATTTCAATATTTTGTAATTTCACGTGTTTTGTAATTATAAAATTAAAAGCAATATGATACTGCATGTCGACAGAAATCAGGTAGTTGCATAGAGAATATCCAGTGGTGTGTTAGTTATTCTTACGTACAGAAATCATAATGAGTGATACTGAAAAGAAAACGGGGGATACTGAAACGAAAATAAGTGATACTAAAACGAAAATGAGTGATGCTGAAACGAAAACGAGAGATTCCGAAACGAAAGCGAGCGATGCTGAAACGAAAATTGGTGATTCTGAAAAGAAAATAAGTGAACCTGAAACAAAAATAAGTGTTACTGATGTGGCATTGGTGAATAAGGAATTAGTAGGAACTGATCCAGAAAAGTATGCGTATTATTGTCAC
Organism: Lepidochrysops patricia; assembly: GCA_018230145.1. Lineage (NCBI taxonomy): Eukaryota > Metazoa > Arthropoda > Insecta > Lepidoptera > Lycaenidae > Lepidochrysops > Lepidochrysops patricia. The sequence goes on from DWAK01000556.1 coordinate 3,756, forward strand.
ATTTAATTAAATATTTAATAGAAGATTTTATTAGCGCAGGAATTAATTATATTAAACATAATAATAACAAACAATTAAAACGAATATAGTTGGCACTATATTCGTTTTAATTGTTTGATTATTATCAGTAAAAGATGATTTTTATTTCGCCTGTGCTTAGCCAACAGAATCGCTTGTGAAGGGTTAGTTATCGGAAAGATAAATAGGTTAACAAAAATACTTTGATGAATTAACTGCGTCACACATAACGGAATTGATCTTAATTTATCTTAAGATGCCCATTGCCCATATTATAGGTATATAATATAGATAGAATATGTCAAAACATAATATCTACTCGTTTGAAATTATTTCACTGTGAAATTAAGCCCTCGGCGGAGGAGTTACGATAGTCTTCTATATTCAAATCTTTGCTTAATATTGTGATCTCTTTTCAGAGGCGAGAAGCTGTACGTGACGGCGGATAAGCGGGGCGAGAAGGGTGGATGCAAGAGGCCGCTGTGCTGGACGCTGCTTGGCCTCGTCGTCATCGCTATCGTGGCGCTTATAGTGTTAGCTGCAAGTGAGTACTAAGCCTTATGTCTTACTTTTAAGGAAATAACTTATTTAGGTCAGATAAAATATCTAAAAAATTTAAATTGTTGTTCTCTAATAAATAATAATGTGATCTAAATGGTTATTTCCAGCTGGAGTACTTTTTACCAGCACACCGAAAACACTGGAGCAATACAACGCCTCTTTGAGCTCTGCGCGGGCCTTCGGAGGGCTTCTACATGACCACAGTGACGACGATCACAGCGCCCACGATCATGACCACAGTGACCACGACCACAGCGCTCATGATCACAGTGAACATGACCATGATCACAGTGACCATGACCACGAAAACGATATTAACGACATGTCCCATAACGAACAAGAAGCAACCACAGAAATGGTTCACGCAATGGGTGCCGGCAACCAAGACGAACATGATCATCCAATGAATGTTCAATCGGGCGATATATATGGTTAGTTATGTTATAGTAATGCTTTTAAAATTAATATAGTTCATTTTACTAGTGGAGTTGCCTCTACACATTTTCTGTGTCAACCATTCCAGTTACACTTTAAGTAGTCAATCTCATCAACTAAACTTTTGTTCAAAATAATATAAATTAGTAGCTTCTGTTCCATTCTTCACCTGGTTAAAATTCCCTTCCCCATAGTAACATTATGTAAGTGCCGAATTCCATGATAATTAGCCAAGCATAGTTTTTGCGTAAAGGCATACCAAACAAACTCATATTCAAACCCATAAATTCTTACATAAAATTATGATGTTACACTTCACAGTGCCTAGAACACTGGAGGGAGAGTTGAAGATCGACAACAAGGAGTTTGTAGCCGCTTTAGAGGACCCTGACAACGAGGAGTACAAAGAGTTCGTCGAAAACTTCAAGGAAGCTCTGAAAAACAGCCTCTTCGATAGAAACATGCTCGAAAATGGATCCGATGACGTATTCATAGAGATTGTACAAATAAGGTAAATGAAAATGTCTGTCTTTTGTGGTTTTCAAGAAGTTTTGATATTTTTATATTATTGCTAGCCTGACCAGAAAAATAAATACCTGCTCTTAATAATTTCTTTTCTTGTATTTCCAGGAACGGCTCAGTCATCGTCACGTACAGGATACACTGGAATCCGAAACGCACCGACGGCAACTCAGAAGATTTGTTGACAGCCGAAACATTGAAGACAAAACTTGATACTTATCTAGAACAAAATAGCAGAATGATAAGTGTGTATCACATTGCAGAAGACAATACTTCAACCAAGCCAGTTATTGACTTATGTAAAATAAACAACAATGGTTGTGAATATAAATGCGAGTTCGATGAGTCAACTCTTGACTTTACTTGTCTCTGTCCGCGTGGCCAAATACAGGATGTAAACTCACCAAAGCATTGCACGCCTTTATTAGAGGATAATGAAAAAACTATGTCTCCAGAAGATAGCCATGATCTGAATGACACAGAACCTAAAGCAGAACCAGAACCAACGTCGGAACCCGAGCCTGAACCAAAATCTGAGCCGGAACCAGAACCTGTATCAGAACCTAAGCTTGAAAGCAAAATAGAAGCGGAACCTCCATCAGAGCCCAAGCCTGAACCAAATCCAGAACCTACATCAGAACCCGAACCAAAATCAGAGCCAAGTCCAGAACCAGAACTTCAAACTGAACCTAGCCCAAAACCGGAACCCGAATCCGAACCAAAAGCAGAACCAGAACCTGAACCAACATCCGAACCAGAACCTGAACCATCATCTGAACCCGAGCCTGAATCGAAGGTAGAGCCAAAACCAGTATCTGAGTCTAAAACAGAAATAGAAGCTGAAATTGAACCTTCCTCTGAACCCAAATCCGAGTCAGAACCAACATCAGAGCCTAAAGACGAAACGCAACCAGAATCATTTGAACCAAAAACAGAATCTGAACCTGAAACTTTTACACAAATATTAAAATCCGATTCTGAAATAAAATCACTTTTAGAGCCGACGCCTAAACCAGAATCAAAACCTGAAACAGAAACCAAGTTAGAACTTGAAACTAAACCTGTATTAGAAATGTCTCCTGAACCTACCACAACATCAATATCTAACTATGAACCAGAGATAGTTCTGTCACAACAAACACCTATACCGGAGACAATATTATTTATGAATAGTCCAGAAAGTAATTCAGAAAATCAGGAAAATGTAACAAATGAAAGCAAATTAAAACAAGGGCAAATGTCTGAACTCAGCGAAAAATTCATGGAAAATTTACCAGTACAAAATACCAGCAGTGAACCGGATAATGATTTTAGATTAGATCAAAATATAAAACTTCTTGATGATGATAGTTATAAGACAACTGTCGAAGAAAACAATTTGCCAGTTACAGTCGTCCCTATATATGCAGAATCAAGTAGTACATCAGGTGAAGAGATAATTAATGGCATTATGGAATCCGTCGAGCCAAGGTCGAAAATGAATCAGGAGGCAACATTTAATTTAGACCAATCGAACAGCGAAGAATACACCACAATGGAAACAACCAGCTTAAATCAAAGCGATGAAAGTGCTATAAAAAGTAATAATATGTTTTCCATCAAAGAAGTTATGCCATATAACGAATTTGATGGAAAACAACAACAAAATGGTAATACTCAGGAAGTAGTTACATCGCAGCCATCAGAGATTGAACATCAAGGGACAGTCGAAGAGTCTAATATAAAAAACAGTTCTGAAAACGCTAATGTTTCTGAATCACCTTCAGATCAACAATTTGCTAATAATGATGATGATGACTGGCTTGAAGACAATAAGCACATCGCAAATTTTAGTAATTATGAAGGTAATAAAAATCAAGATAATTCAGAAATAAAAAATATGCAAAGTTCTCAAGAAAAAGAACAAAGGGCTTCAAAAGCGTTTAATTCTTTTGAGACTGAAATGACTACGGAGGAAACACAAAATAATATTGAAGATGAAAATATTAGCTTGGATGATGTGAAAAAAATATACAGTTCATTAGGGCATGATTTCAATTCTGAATCTAATGTAGAAAAGGAAATCACAGGGTCTTCGGTCGCAAAAACCAATATTGATAATATGTCAAATGAAGAAAATAAAAACACAATGCCTTTTGAAGAGACAGAAAACGATGTAACACAAAAAAACTATTTAACGAACGACGAAGAACTAAAACTAACAACAGAAAGTAGCAAATTTAAATTCATAAGTACATATCAACCTGTTACGATGTCTTCAGTTAAGGACAATGCACAAGAAGAATCCAACTTAGACAAAACAAATTTTGCATCTTCAAGTGAAAAAAATAACGAATCAATCTATGAATCACGGGAAAGTACTACAGAAAATAATATGGGCGAAGCAAATGGAAACATAATACCCAAAGATGAGAAGACTCAAGGAACAATAGATTCTAGTGGTCCAGCTACCGAAATTAGTAATATTAATATACCAAATGATGAATTTACTCTAATATTTGGTCGCCGTCAAAAGCCGTATGTAAATGTGCAAAAGAGCAACCTTGAAGACATGAAAGAAATCACAGAAACAACGTCGGATTCTGATTGGTTATCACAACCCGTAATTGAAGCTAAAGACAATGTTATGATAAATAAAATGGAAAGCTCAGAGGTTACAGAGAACCCTGTTAATCTAGAGGATATGATGAATTCGGGATATAAAAACGATTTTGAACCCGATTACTTAAGTAATATTGAAACCAAATCTAAAGAAGTTAATAATCGAGATGAGCCTATCAATGAGATGGCAAATGAATACGAAAACGAAGATAACAAATCAAAAGAAGATGTCGCCCTTCAAAAACATGAGCTAGATGGTTCTTTGGCTCAAGAAATAAAAGACCAAGATTCAGATAGCAACTTTGAAATGACAACAGTTATTAATTATATTTACAAACAAGCAGAGAAAAATAAACTAAGTGAAAACTCAAAAAATGAAGAAAGTGCGACATATGCGACACCAGTATCAACAGCTGATGAAATGCTTCGAAATACTTTGTCCAATAACACGCAAGAGAATTTAAGTGGTTCAACCGTAAATACAGATTTAAGAGTAAATGTATATGAACTATCTAGTCAGAACGGCACTCAAAGTTCGGGAAGGAGAGTTGTAAATCATCATTCGACTGAATATGATGATCATGAAACCGAAATGAATCCATTTTTACCCGAGATAGAAAATAATAAGGGGCTTGTTAAGAAATTACAGGAAGGCAATGACATAGAACTCGTTAATTTAACCGAAACGCAAAATGAGAACGTCGATGATCATAATCCTGTTACTCATGGAGTTATGAACACGACTCATAGTAGCGAATCAACTGTAAAAAGTAGTATGATTTCTAATTCTCAAGAAAATCACTCAACTTCAGAATCATCATATGATATATTTACAAATATGCATGAAGATTCGCACGCTACACAATTATTGAACAGTGATACAAGTCCAATGTCAAGTATTGAAGACACAACGGAGTCACGAGAGTACTTACAATACAAAGGAAGTAGAGAATTGCCAGAAGCACCAACATTTTTATTAGACACAGACGATTTAGACCCAAGAACCGCGAAAAGCCATACCTCAAACGTTTTAAATTATAATGATAAAGAATCTCTAAGAGTAGTTCCTATTGAGAGTGATCAAAGTCAGTTTAGTAGAGAAAACCTTCAACATTTTAATGATATAAGTAACTTACGGAAAGAGAACGACAGGCGGATAGGTTTAAGTCATGGTGAATTTGTAAGCAACAATGAAGCGTAAAACCTGGGGAGACTTTCAAGTGTGTAAAAATTACTGTGATTCTGTGGACTTTTTCATAGGCTAATAATAAATATCTTAAACATACTATATTTTTGAATGGATAACATACTATATTGTGGAATAATTACAGGCTCGAGTTCTTCTGATTACTAATCTATTTACTAAAGATAATATGTTACTTGTAATTATAAATTAAATCTTTATTAGACTAGTCAAATAAGAAAAAAAAGGAAATTCAGAAACAGAATATTTAAAAGTACCTCATGACTATATATAAAAGGATACCGAAGAATGCAATATGAGACGTATAATGCTCATATTTCTACTGTTTTATGAAAAAAATGCCAACTTACAAATGATGCGTGAAAATATAAAAGAGAGATAGAGAGATAGAAAGGAGTCCCAGAGAAGAAAGGGAAATGGTGAGCTCTAGATTAAGAATCACGTCCAATTTTACTACATAAGTATTATCCGCAAAGGGTCCAATGAACGGAGACCAAAAATTATATAGCAGCCTCATTAGAATGTATTAATGGAAAACACCGAGGCAATTTCGTGGGGATACTGCAGATCTATGAGAGAGAGAGAGAGAGAGAGAGATAGATATATTTTATAAATGACTCAACGATATTTTCTTGTTACCATAACTAATCATAATGTTCACGTATTGCCAACATAGTTATGCGAATAAGTTCTGCACAAATATATACGACAGATATACAGAGTACGGACATAATACTTCCATAATATTAATTTAATAATTGTATTCATATTTTCAGAACAAGGTCTGATTGTAAAGTAATATTTAATTTTAGTGCGTATTTGTTAACTAAGATTTATTTTGTATAATATGGTTGAAACTGTAAAGAAATATGTTGTAAATAAATATCAAGTTAATTAAATTACTCTTTTGTTTTTTTAGCCTTACCGCGTATACGGAATAAAATTTTTTGATGAATCAGGAATATTAGTTCAAATAGTGAAAGAATAAAAATTAAAAGACGATAATAATCAAAATAATTTATTTTGTACCATAACAGATGTTTAACAGTTACTTTTTTAAATATAATTTATAAAC
>DWAK01000557.1:0-10157 GCA_018230145.1 Lepidochrysops patricia
AGTGCTCCTCTAAGGGTGTGTGGCCTGCACAAGGCCTGATGATGATGATGTCTCCGGTACTGCTCTAACGCCAGGGTGTGTGGCCTGCACAAGGCCAGCGCCGCGGCAATTAGCGCGTCAAGGTTCACTGTCAATGATAAACACTTTATTTTTAGCGCGTGCATCTCATTTGTCTGTTTACCAGCATCGAGCATATACACAATTATAGAGCGGTTGTGTGTTTTACATCAAAATAAAGAAGCTGTGCGCCACTCACTCTTGACCAATTTTCCATTAATAGGTGCCGCTATTGGTGCGATATATTTTATATGTATTTTACTAGTTGATCCCGACACACATTGTTCTGCTTTAATATTTACATACTACGGGGATGTCTTCTGTACAGCTATCATGACGTAATAAAGACTAGAAAATTTCAATGCGTAAGCTTAATAAAATATGTGAACGCAGTAAATGCTACTTCTATAATGTCCTACATCTTTTCTATCACTTTCGTTTTCATAATTATAGCTGTTCATGTTGAGTACAATTATACTGTCATGTCGCCCCATCCGTGCCGAAGCATCGCAAATAGCGCATCAATTAATAGTGGGTGTTTTACGACAGTCCGCTTGAGGCGAGTGGCCGACCGCAGTCACGGCCACAGTGTATTGCACTTTCGCTAGCGCAAGACAGACGCGCTGGCGGATAGTTTAAGATAAATGGGTTATTAATTAAGCAAAATATATTTTATTGAAACCTAAGGCTGGCCCCACACAGTCGGAATGTCTCTCTGAATTCATATTATTAGTTCAGAAAGACCGGAACACCATACAAAATCAGTATGCTCCACACACATTCTGATTTTTTTAGATTATGAATTTCTCAGATCGATCTTCTTCTGAATTCCGGATCGGAATATTTAATATTTAGGATGAACCCAGTAATTTGCGTTTGCATTTCTTTTTTTATTATATAGAGCCAAAAGGAATGCGATATTGTATGAATTCTTCTTCCACACAGACGTTTATATGTGCCGGGAATCACGAGACTACTGATCAGTGAATTTTTAAGATATGTTTATTGTGTGAGGAAAAGTGCCAAAATTTAGATTATAAATTTCCGATTATGAATTCAGAGAGACATTCCGGCTGTGTGGGGCCAGCCTTAAAGTGTTTAAGTGTTTAAGAGAGTGCGCTTAAGTTAACGTGACCGCATGTTGAACTTCGTACAAGAAAATTGTTATTACTTATTACGCATGCATATGTACATAAATATGCAAAATATGTTTTTGATCTACTGGATCAGCCATTTATTTGATAGAAATAATGCAAGATGATCTGTTAGTAATAATTAAAGAATATTTTATCTTTACATGGAAGAAAGAATATAATGAAGTATTATGTGACTATATTTATAGCGATAGAAACTGCAATATTAATTTTTAACTATCTGATATACCTTCTAAATAAATTCGTTGCGGGTCCCAAAACATAAAAAGATCAAAATATGAATTAGCAAAGACTGTAGCTCATGCCATACAGAAGTTGCTATTAAGGAAAAGTAACATATATACGGTTGAATTGAGAATCTCCGCTTTTTTGAAAGTCGCTTAAAACGGTTTAATAAAAATATCTTAAAACTATCCCCCGTGTTTGCCCGCTATAGCTCCTAACATGGTCGTTAGAGCGATGATAATTTTGGCGAACAGGCGAAGGTGAGAGTGGCACATTTATAAACACGTCGCTGACTCGCGGCTCTGCGCTTCCTGCTGCTTGTTAATGTGCATCATCTCCGTCAGCGTCGTCATCATCATCACCACTATCATCTTAAATACTTTATAGGGACGCCCTTGATAGTATTATGAAAACCAAATGATCTTCTTAGTTAGCTCAATAATGATCATTGATATCATCAATATTATCACTATTATCATCTATAACATCACACTCAAGTAATTGCTAGTGTTATGAATATTGTTTCTGATACTGAAACTAGTATTATTATAGATATCATGATCATCAGAATCAAATTCTTGTCAACGTCATGTATATTATCAAAACCAGCACGATCATATTTTATACTATAGTTATTTTATTATATTTTATGACCAGCTGCACTGATTCAAATTTTGTATATTTGTGTTGGCTTTACATTTGTATTATTTCAACTAGCTATATAATTATAACATTTACCTATTTCTCAACCACTAACTGAAAAATCAGTTAAAATATTACCATTTGCATTTGAGGTGCGTAAAATCATCAACCACCAAGCCTAGCTGTACCTAGTTGGTCTGTTCTAACTTCACTCGTCGAAAAATGCAAGCGGTATTTTATCTCGTTTTTATATTTTGTCTAGAGTCACGTCGAGCTGACCCATTCGTGACGCAGTCTATCATATCACTGAGCATGGTCACATGGTCAAATTACTTAGTCTAAGCCAGCTTCCTAACAAACGTTTTTAAGAAAATTGACGTACGATCGATCACCCGATAGGTTTTACGAGGGGCACACTCGGGGCACACAGGCATTACGGGGCCTCTGATGGGGGCCGCAGCTGTGCCCCGCACGTAATTCACTTGATGGCGAGGATTATGTTTATTAAACAGCCTTCGTGATATTTTTCTTGGAGTTTTGTGGCTCTATAAATCCATATTTATATCGGCTCTACTTTACAACTTGGACCAGATGGGCTGCCTCAGTGCTTGTATTAACAAAATAAGGATATCTAAAATATAAAATTCTCGTGTCACAGTGTTAGTAACCATACTCCTCCGAAACGGCTTGACCGATACTTATGAAATTTTTTATACATATTCACTAAGTCTGACAATCGGCTACTATTTTTTTTTAATATTTTAGGCAGAACAACGTCTGTCGGGATCAGCTAGTATCTATATTATTTACTATTATTATTATATACTTTTAGTCTTAAGTTATCAGTTATAACATCGTTATTGACTATTTAAAATAAAAATTCCATCTTTTTGGTAAGAGGTTTGGAGAGGACCTCACGTGAGTTTCTTTCGGCACTTCTTCTCGGCGGGTTAGTTCCCGAAGTGGTAGACAACAAGACGTTCAATAAACGTATTATGTAATACTTAAATTGAATAAAAATTTACTTTGAGTTTCAGAATATTATGTATGTCTTACCACGCTAACTGTATATTTTGCTCTAAATAGTGGTATCTCTGGTAGTCAAGTCGGAGTCCTCGAAATGCCAGACCTTATAGGTCTTGTAGGATGATGTCATACGAAACCACGGGTAAAGACTAGTGTTAACGAACGTTTACCGATAAATCTTAAGCTGGCTCCGTGCCATAGCTCCGCACCGCGACTCCGTCTCGCTTGATTAATATTGATCGATTACATTACCATACATTATTGATACAACCGCAACTATTATGACTGGACACAAAAGGTATAGTAGCTGTGTATAAAAAAATAGATACTTATGTATGTTTAAAAATATAAATACCCAACTTTAATATTACTCTTTTAGACCACAAGCCCACATAGAAAAATGGGTGGGTCATCTGAATCATTAAGAGACCTTTTTTAGCAAGATAGAGGGACAAAAATAATGAGATTCAACACCATGCCATCGTAAAAATGTCAAAAATTTCTTCTTAATGAATAGTTAACACGTAACCAAAGTGGCAACAATGCATATTAGACAAAATGTAGGTATACTTTTTAAAAGTGATACACCTGACTCGATTGTATGATTCACAGCCTTCTCAACGCGAATAGTCTGTTTACCAGTATATATCATTCCTTTCCTAAAATTAGTATGTCTGCAACATGCAATTTTGTTTTGGGTCGAATTCATTCTCACGATCAGATCGAATTAAGTGACGCAACGACCGAATCATTGCCGACCGTTCCTGGAAACACCTGTCATTTCCACCTCATCATCAGCGATAGGATTAAAAGTAGCTCTGTTCGAATTAAGGGCTCTTCTATTTTTTTTATATAAAATAAGGGGGCAAACGAGCAAACAGGTCACCTGATGAAAAGCAACAACCGTTGCCAATGGACACTTGCAACACTAGGAGAGCTGCAGGTGCGTCGCCTTTTAAAAGCCTCCTAGAAATGCCGCATTTGGCGTTTTCCCTCATATGAAATCTGCGGCATCTCTAGGGGGGTAGGGAATTGGGCCTCCGGTAAACTCATTCACTTGGCGAAACAGAGTGCAAGAGCTGTTTCTCGCCGGTTTTCTGTGAGCCCGTGGTATTTATCCGGTCAAGCCACTCGTACTGAAGCATGGCTCTCTCACGTACAGCTTTGTATAATAATGATTATAGCCACTGAATGCTTATTTATCTCTGGTCAAACCAGCTAATATATCTCTGGTTTAGCTGGCCCATTCGTGCCGAAGTTGATGATATGAAATATATATATGATATGAAATATATATACGTGGCAACGCACAAGCTTCTCAGCTAGTGTCTATGATCGGCGGTGAATCACTTACTATCAGGTGACCCGTAGCTCGTAGCCTCTCGGATTTTAATAAAAAAAAATTTGAGCTGGAGTCTGATGTATCCGATCTTTGCCGAAGTCGTTGATGTTGATCAACATCATTTTACAGTCTCAGCTGTAGCCGGTCCGTTCGTGCCGAAGCTATTGAACGTCCGAGCCGGATTTGGAGGCGTCCTTGAGCAGACAATGGTCGATATGGGAAGTCTGCGGTTTGCGACAGGCGCGAGTGACGTGACAACATTTTATGACCAGGCCTTAATATTAAACATAATATGTCTGTCTGTCTTCACGGTTAAACCGCTAAATTGTTTTGTATAAAATTTGATATGGGGATGAAGTGTCTTTAGGGATAATATATACAATAGGTACCTGAGAAAGGACAAATGATAGTATAATGCGAAAGTGTGCATATTATTATATTTCTGTAATATCTACACGCTTCGAAAAATCAATTTGGATAAAATTTGGTATTAGAGATACTTTGGGTTCCGGGAAAGGATATAATATCGTTTTTATCGCGACAAAATGTATCTCGGAATTTATTTTCGCTCATACATAACTCCAAAATGCACACGATAAGCGATTATTTTAAAATGCAATCACCATTTTTGAAAAGCGCCATGCATTCTCATGTTTTGGCTCGTATGAAAATCTCGCCTTTTAACGTTTATTAAAACAGATACACAACAAAATAACCGTAAAGCTATACCTACATTTATATAGTCAGTCCCCCATACAAGGAAAAATTGAAGTCATTTTTCACGGCTATATTAAGGCTTTTTGATAACTGGAGACTTATGATGATCTTGCTGGAGCGTGTAATCGACCTTTTATGTTTTGATAACTTTTCATAAAGACGTTTCGGCTGTGGTGAAAATCTGACGGCTTTACACCCGTATTCACAAACAATACTATGAGGCCTCGTAGTGCCCACGAATGCATATAGGGTCCTTTTTCAGTTTAACACTTCGAAATTGAAAAGCAGTTGTCATTCCTATCTGTCATATTTTGAGATTGACATTTACTTTAGTAGGTTATTGTTATCTGACAATATTGAAACATCATCACTTAAGCAAGTAATGTTCATGAATACGGGTGTAAGGCAATACTGTTAATAAATTAGAGTCGTTTGGTCTGTACTTACTCAATATTGAAAAATAGAGACAAAACATGCTAGTATCAATAAATAGTATCACAGACATTTTAACAAGATTGTAGAAGAGACACCAATTACTTACGATCATAGAAAACCGCCCGTGACATCGCTCTTTCAATATATTACGCATATTGATACAAATAGCACAATTTGAATGGTTACAATAGTTTAAAACGTGAAACAGTATATAGTGCAATTAGTGTGGTAAGTTATCGACTACGCACGAGACAAATTGCGATTGCATTCATTTGCTTGAGTGGGCAATCGACAATACCTAATACAATACATAATTTTATTACAAATAACTACCGATTTCAGTGACATTTATGCTGGTAACTTTTTGTAAATCAATACAGGTAACGCTTAAAATGATACAAGGTTATACATACATATAACGCTAAAAATGATACAAGTTAAGGCCTACTGTTCTTAACATTGACATGCGGGTTACACATGGTTCTTCATTTGTTCTGTGTTCTGTGGTTTCATCCAAGCAACTTAAGCCAAGGGAACTCCGGGATACTAAATAACAGGTAACGAGATCTAATTCAATATGTGTCCCGGTGACGGCTTAAAAGCATCTTCGTAAGTTTTTTCCTTCTCGTTAGATTTATAGCTCGGGGGTTTTAGTGCCTTTCGTTAATCACAATGACGAAGATCGGTTACAATATGTGAAATAAGCGATATTTCACTTAGCGATTTTTGTACTTTTGTAGCGTTTGCCCGCGACTTCGCGATTTTTGGATAATGCAAGATTTTAACCCGATTCTCCCGATTATAAAACATTTTATCACTGTTCCGCTCGTAATGATCTTAGTATAATGTTTTATAGCCTATAGCCTTCCACGATAAATGGGCTATCTAACAACGAAAGAATTTTTCAAATCGGAACAATAGTTCCCTAGATTAGCGCGTTGAACCAAAAAAACAATCGGAGTATCGGCGTAAAATTTTGCGTTATCCAAAAGTAACTATTCCACGCGGATGAAGTCGCGAGCAAACGCTAGTAGATTATATATGAAAATAAAAAAAGTGAGTGAAAAAACCATTTTTTCCCATAGATGTACACATGGGGAACGCCGTGCTCCACTGGTGTGCAGATAGGCTGATAATATCTACGTATCGTGTTACGTGTCCGCGGGAATTCACACAGAAAAAACACATTGTACAAGTTCGAGCAAGTTCCATCTCTACCAGATTGAAAACTTAGCCGTTGTACCACGACGCCTCAAAATCAGATTAATATGATTGCAAAGATTGCAAGCTAGGTTAGGCTACATGTTTACATGTACGTGTGTGATTCTATAATTTAACGGAGCTGAACTCGATTTAATATTATATTTTGCTTATAGTAAAATACATAAAAAGTTGCGTCGCTTGTTCGTAGTAACTCTATGCTTTCTATTAGCTGAGTATCCAACGAGCGAAGCAGCCTCGCGAGGCGAAAACTTGGTTATTATATACCTGCCTCCCCGTCACTTTAGCTGAGGCAGGTATCCACTGACCTACTATTATGATTTGCCTCGTGACGCAAAAGGCAATGTAAACCACGGATAAAACCAACGAATAACTATTTATTATTTAGTTAGTACCTACTACAATTAAAAAATATGCTTGTATTAATTATTTAATGTTTTTTATCGCACAATGATTATTCCGAGTGCGCAGATAGACAACATCAAACATGTCTTCTAACGCGTATTTCGCAGCTCACTGGCTTTTCAACGAGAATTCGCCCCAAGGACTTTTTATACTTCCTCGTTATTACAGGCGTTTGCAGAAAAAAGTTTTAAGATTGAACCACCTATGTAAAAATGAATAAATGCTACACGCCAAGTTTTTTTGTTTGAGCATCTTTTGGTTATAATACAATTAATATCATTAATACGAAAGTATGTCAGTCTGTCTGCCCATCTATGCTGTTTTTTATCTCTTCAAGGTGATTTTCTTATCAAACCCGAGGAAACATATGATAATTATACCTAATTGAGCGAAATATATTATAGTTATTTTGTGATAAACGAATTTGGCAACTTACTAGTAGTATTTTAATTACAATATCATAACAACTAGTATCTTCTCAGGTTATTCAACCATATGTGATCGCTTATCAGGCGATCCACGCTCGTTTATCGCGGAAGCACTAATGCACGTACAAATAAACAAGAACTAAGCAATATTTACATGAAATCTCTTCCTTATAGTTCACGCCAGCTTCCATTAAACTGGGTTAAGCTAAAACAGACTTTATGTGTACGTGTTAATGTTGAAAATACGCGGGATGTGGTTTAAGGGATTCGTAAGGACGCAAAGCAGTTTATACGGGAAAACATATTTTATTAAAATTTTCCATCTCCCTGACTGTTCTGTGTCATATAATGTGTGTAGAGGAGTCAATGCTAAGTTTTGTACCTATTTCTTAAATATAAGTTACCCAGTCTAAACATCTGACATAATAATAAAGATAGAATATTTACCATGTAATAAAAATTGAATAGGTAAATTCTCCGCTTTCTTATTGTTACTGATATTATTAATGTGAACGTGTGAGTATGTTCATCTATCTATCGATATAATATTATAAGGCTAAGGTTTTTGTTAAAATGTGCTAGTTGTCGTATAATTGGATAATTTCTGAGAAGCCAAGTTGCGAGCAATTTTAGAACATTGTAATGAATAAAAATATTCCACGCAATTAATTTGTATTTTCCATTTATGTATGTACTTACAATATTAATTTGAAATAGACAAGTATTTCATAGTTCTCCGAGAAATAAATTAAATTGCAAATATTATTTACAAGTTACGTCAATTTACGTTGTGAAGTTGAGCGAAGACAGTACAATTTGGGTACACATCCCGCGGGATACTGGAACAATTACAGGGAGAGTTTGTAACGTAATTAACTGGAGCTTCTAACTTTAGCTAATCTATACCTAGATGTACATTAGATGTACAACTTGTCCCAGGGAATTAAAATAAAATACCTACCTGTAGCGGGACTTAAATGTGTGTAAAAAAAACGAAAGAAAGACAAATGAGCAAAGATTTTAGGAAATAACTATAATATTGCGTGGTTGTTTCTTTGAAAGCAAGCATCAAATTAAGCTATATACATTATACAGTTCAATTATATCGTATTTTGTCATACGAGCATCATATGTGGTTCGATATTGTATCGTCTATAATATTATGCTATGCAATAAATATATTTTGTTATACATATTTTTGCAATAATATCATCAAACATAACTAAATCTATCTCCTTTAAATAGTATCCTACTTTCTCTTCTTCCTAGTCCTTCTACACTATATAGTCTATGGGTAACCGCTCTCGGAGTTAATGAGTGAGGTACGTTCTATCTGCCATCCCTGCGCCCTGCGACCTGGCAAAATATGGCTATTTTCCCCTGGCAGAATTTGACTATCTTACTCAATGTTGTACTCGGCTTGAAAACATTTTTTCAAGGTATACATATTTTGTTGAGTTCCACGATACGTAGTATTAATAATATATTTACTATGTTAATATAAATTTAATTTTTATGTATTTCTAAAGGTATATTTTACTTCGTTAATATCGTCACGTTAATTAAATATTTATGCAGATCTCTTTTACAGAGCTACAGCAATCTCTTGGCTCCTGGATGACGTGGTCAGGGCGTATGATTGCTAGTTGTAGAAGAGCAATTAAATAGTAACAGTAGTCAGTATTGGCGCGTGTATTTCTCTCATACTTTATTACCACTGGCCAAAAGATCTTTGTAGATTTTAAAGTTAGTTCTTACGGCTTCTGATTCATAATGAATCTTTTTTTGCAAATTTTTCAAACTTAAATCAAGTTTGTTATAGTTAATGCAATAATATATGAGCTTGGCGAACTGCTAATATTATTTCAGCGCACATTTCATACGGTTTCAAGAATAAGATCAGTGTACGTATCCCCGAGCCGGAAATTAAAAATTCATCCCCTGTTGGCACAACTCTACCAATATTATTGCTGAAAATTTCATCTCCGCGTCGAAATTATTTGTTTTTGTAACTTGTAAAATATCAATCATGATTTTATTTGACATTCATCATTCCTTTATGACTAGCTTATGATCTCGACCGAGTCATAATGTAATAGAAACGATATAAAATTATTAGACAGAATAGAGAGATATTATTATAAGTAGTTCTAACGCAAAATATGATAATTTAGGGTAAAAACAAAACAGTAACTATTCAAAATTTTAAATAAAGAAACAGTTTGAATTTAGTAGATTTTGATGTTATGTGTGTGTGTGTCTTTGTGTGTGCCTGTATGATTAAATGGTCAGAAATCGCTGTAAATACGTGTTTCAATCACGTCTGCAGTCGTTGCCGTCATTTGCTTCACTTAAAAACTGTCCATAAAAGCTTTGAATCCGAGCAGCGGGCCTAGACAAGTGGCATACGCTCCGAATCGCTTCCAATTTACGCTACGCTTTCGTTACGGCGTTGGCGATTGTAGATTGCGCTTAGATTGCTAGCCAAGTTGACTTTGACGTAGC
>DWAK01000558.1:0-10153 GCA_018230145.1 Lepidochrysops patricia
CCGCGAAATAAGCGGCTTAATTCGCGCCACTGAGGAAAAGAGAACGCACCACAAAGTTGTAGTGTGTTCTCTTTTCCTCAGTGTCGCAAATTACCTAAGCCGCTTATTTGGCTGTGGCCGAGCGGTAAGTGTTGTGAGATTCAAGAAATATAAAGATAAGCGATTTGGGCGTTGAATGGGGAATAAGCTTGTAAGTTACATGATAGTTTTCAGAAAATATTAAGCTAAATTCTCAATTAAGTAACTCTAGTAATTATTAAGACTCTGCGGTAGGGGCACGATAGATAGGAAGATATGATTAATTTACGGCTCGTATAACTTTGTTCCTTTCAGAATAGAGTTATAGAAATCGATATTCCAATCTAAAAGTTTATATGCCCCTTGCTCCAACTAACCTTAATATTAATAAAATTCATTTACGCCACAAATCTGTGAAATATAAAATGTATGCAAGTGTTAAACGCTAGGCTGTGAGTTGTGACTACGGAAATTATTTAATAAATGTGGTGTTATTTTTGTAGATGTTATTTTTTATTCTCCCTTTTATTTTACAGGCAACATCCACACACAACGTATTAAAATTATATTTTGCCAACAATATAATAATATCGATATAATATTATATGTCGAATACCTGTGTTTAATATTGATAAACACCATCGGAATCATGATTGAAATTATAAACAACATGTAGTCTATGACGAATTCATCCAAAAATGATGGCCATGAATCATGTGCATAAATAGGATGTCACTGGCATACAATCATGTAAAAAAAGGCACACACGCGAAAAAAAGGCACACATGCGACGATGCACATCGCTCGTAATAACTATTATTAAATCCACTATTGTTCTTATTCTTACTCAAGGCTGCACAGTTATTTTTATTACGCAGGACGTAGATTTAATTTAATTTCGCTATTTTGCCGTCTATTTTCATCTTAGGTGTAGTGGTTTCTGTTATCCAAGAGTTTCTTTGGAGACATCTGAAACCATTCATTTCTCTGCATTTCTTGCAGTAGAAATCTCTCGCTGTGTCGTCGCTGATTCTTCTACGAAGTTCATAGTCCGGTCGATTTATAGGAACATAGTCTCTATCAGTATTCCAATAGTTGACATTTTTGTACAGCGGCGTGGGTTTCCATTGATTGAAAGATGGATTTGGATACAGATCTACCTCATCTCTAAAGTGTCTGCTGGTCGGTACATAGTTGGTACGTACTGGTGCCTTCTGCCTTGTATCTGGTGTTCTTATTTCAGTTGTGTCCGCTGATTTGTAAGCTTTTATCACTGGCACTTCACCGCTGTCTTCCTTCTGTGCTTTCTTTGCATTTCTTTCTCCGATGTTATAGCTTAGTGCTCCCGATTCCCCTGGATGATTATCAAAACAATATTAGATTTCAAATCAAATCAAATCATTTATTACCAGAAAAATGTAAAACAGTATAAACATTTACAGGTCCCCAAAACTAGGCGCAGCCTGTGCTATGGGAAAATTACATGATATGGGGGAATTTCGGTTCTAATTTTAAATTTGTTTCTATATTAACAATTTATTTATTTACCAAATATCACCATAGTATATCTAGTATCTGCCACTTATATTTATTTAGTCTTTGTTCTGGAATGAATAAATTGATGTGCATCTTATTATTTATATTTATTTAATTTAGTTTTTTACTTAATCAAGGATTTTACCATTGACGAGTCCTCTGTAGTTATTGTTCTTCAGTTTTGTCGATACAACTATTGTATGTTTTACTTCTACATCCTCATTCTCTTTGCTATTATCTGTTCGTGTTTCTTCCTCTTCGACAAAGTCCAACTTCGATGATACACTTCTGGCTGTGCTTGTTAGAGCTAGAATAACAAATACAAGTAATCATTTTACCTTTATTTTCATTGGTATCCTTTTCTTTTAGATCCCGGAGGCGAAAAGGCCTAATACTTTCAGAATAATGTCTTTTCCAGTTTGATTATAAAGTATAAACTCAGCTTGGATAAGCTGGTTATATGGATCTCTGGTATCGGAGACCGCACGGCGAGAAGCGACTCTACATACAATCGCCCCCGAACATAATCTTTAAACTTGACTATATTAAGGCAAACCAATTATACTAAAGGCAAAGATAAATGTTGAAACTTCCTTACCCAAAATAAGAAAACAGACAAACACTGACGACATGTTTTGAGATGAATCTCAGAAGTACAAAATTATCGTGGCGTGTCTCCCACATTTTATATAAACTACTCAAATTGCCTTAAACGATGTCGCAAAGGAACTAAGTAATTACGACCACAGGAGAATAAGTTTTTGTGTTATGTTATAACTTATAACAAGTAAAGTTAAGATTTATATATTTGTATTGTTTTATTAAAGGTTTGGTAAGTTTTCTGACAGTTTTAAAAGAACTTAAGTATAAAAGTATCTTTGTTAGCGCACCATCTGGAATTTCTTCAATAGACTATTAACCAAAAGCGTGATTAAATAAGTTACACCATCGCTAAAACACCTACAAAATTTTAGTAGCCGTGCCAAAGCATCTTTTAACTTACATTAGTGATGAGTCATTGACCTATAATAGCGATAGTTTTTCTGAGGTCTATGTCACAAAATACTTATCTCTAAATATACTTAAGGGTCGTACCAAAATAACGTGAACACTAAAATCAAACCTACCTACTTAATAGACGAATTGGACCTCCGGATCTATGATAAAAAAAACAAGACACGACTCACGAGTCACACAACTTGATGTAATTTTTTTACACGATATTCTCTGATTTATTTCTTGTCGTGGATAGTTTGGCGAGCGATTTGTATACCTAACATAACCGCAAGACGGGCGTCTTGCGGTTTTCGTCCGTCAAGCTTGCGGGTGAGAATCGCGACTGTGGCTTTTACAACCCCCGCGCTAATCTGCGATCTCGTGAGTTTTGAAAAAAAATCGCAGAATCGCGACCGCGAAAAAACCGCGTCGTGAGTTCTTAGCGATATTAGAAAGATTTATGTTAACATCAAGTATTAATAGGTCGTAATATACACAGTGCATGGTTCGAATTGGTGACGCCAGGCGGCAGCACCAGGCACGATCCCCATATCAAACAAGTTTTGCTCACTCTGTGGGCATACCGCACGCCTATCCTATACCTTACATCTTACTCATTAATCTACGTATGATTTATGATATGCAGATGAGAGATAAAGAGAAGTTGAAGGTTACTTTTTCAAAGCCATTACGGCCATCGTGCTACAAATTCGTGATGCTTGAGTTTTTGCGATGATCCATTATTAATATTGTGGTCTGTATGTAAAAAGTGACTTACAAAATCCCAAGGACTGTAAACACCAGCTGCACGATCTACTTTAAAACCACAGAAAATCTATTTCGCAGCTTTTTTAGAGAGAGCTTCAGAGATATGTGTTCTATCGCTTCAGAGATGTGGATATAGTAGGTACATAGGTATTCATATTATTATAATTATTTTATAACTACTGGGTAAGCATAATAATATTTCATTTGTAGGTAAGCATCATCATAGGGTATTCCCTTGAATAAGGAAAACTACAATTAAAAGTACTTTTAACTTTATATGAGTAAAAAAAAATTTCTCGAAATTGCTTTATACAGTCTAATAGACATTTTTGATTAACGTTTATACATATAGTGTAGACTGAGTCTACCCGCTTATGAAAAATTATAATAAATTAAAAAAAAATTAAATGCCATCTATTGCCTTTTGTGAAAAGTAAATACATTTATTTCACTCAATTGTGCTAAAGATGGCACTATATTACAACATGAAAGTGACATCTAGCGAAATACCTATAAACTAAAATGCAATGTATATTGTACGGCCCAAGTTGTAATGTTTATAGATTGGTGATAGTTTGTGCAATTAATCGCTAGATGTCACAAGTAACTTTAAGAAGAGGACGTAATCTGTCTTACATTTTGTGCTTTTAAAATTTTTTCTCAAAAAAATCTTCCGTATAAAACTTTATTCATAGAAAAAAATATACCTAGGTCCATATTTTTACATTGATGCAGTACGATTTTGTAACCGCTAGTTTTGTCGATAAAAAAATTATTATTTATTTTCCACTCATGTACCTACCTACATAAATAAAATATAATTAACGATAGCTGTTGTAAATAACTGTCTTACTGAAATTTTGGTAAAAAGACAAACTCGTTTAAAAAAATCAAAAATGTTATTCGCCCAACGTGGGGCTCGAACCCACGACCCTGAGATTAAGAGTCTCATGCTCTACCGACTGAGCTAGCCGGGCTGTACCACCTACGTTAAATTTCTGTAATTTAAGCTGCTTTGTAAGTACAATATTGACAAAGTTTCTACTCAACCAACTTCAAGACTCTTACTATACACTCAAACTAAAATTATGTAACTGCAGGCAGTTATAGCTATGTATGGCCAAACACCTAAGAAACTATGAATTTTTATCTAAACAACTAACAAAGACATAAGAAAAGCAATGGAGAAATGTAAATATAACAAACTAGTGTATTTTCCCTACGGTAAGGTCACCCTAGAGATGACTGAAAGGAATGTTTACCCTACAATCGTCAGATACAAAGACGTAAAGGGACTTTTAAATCGCCTACAAAGATCAAGGAAGAACAAGCATGCACGCCTGCTGGTAAGTGCTTGGCAAGCATTACACCTTTCTTATAATCTTAATTTTATGGAATTAATAAAATAATGAGTAGAATTTAAATTTCAATTCAACATTTTACAATGAAAGAAATTTTCCTGTGTTTGGCTAAACTGAAAGAAAAAAAAATAGATAGCTGTCTATTCTCAGACCTACTGATTATATGCATAATATTAATACAGAAAATTTGGTCAAGCCATTTCCGAGAGGTATGGTAATTAACACTGTGACACGAAAATCATAATATAGCTAGGTCTATGTATAGATTTATTATATTATTATTGTTAAGTAATTGTGCAGAAAAATAGCACATGCATGCTGCAGCTACATGAAGCGTAAGAAAAATACCTCTTACATTTCCTCTAAATGACGTACGCTTTCAAATAAGTAAACCGGGATGTAGATCTTCTATCACGTACACTCACCGACAAAAGCATCAGGGCTTAGACCAATTATTTTTCTAAAATGTTTTATTTAAAAACTCCTTTTCATTTTTTTATGCTTCAACTTTCTAACGTCTTGTCATTGCGTTAATAGGCGTTTAAAATATATTATAGATAGGTAAGTAGTTTCAACGTGCATAACATTATATTGTTTTGATACGCTTTAAAAATTTTTCTTAACATTTTAACGTGTAAAGCTTACATATTTTTGGAACCGTCCTGTAAGTAGGTAATTTTTATTCTGCACCTACCAGGCCTTGTCAACCATAATGGAATAAACGGTCAACTGACATGCTACTTAAGGCAATATTTGCATTATTAATCTATAATAAATTAATTATTGTAAAGTTTCTCAATTAAATTATTCATGCCGAGTTTTTGTTTCTTAATATAGCGAGCACGTTGTAGCGATCAGGAATTTTGATTAATTTATACGGACGGTTAATTGTTTCTTGCTTTCACAATATTTTTACAGCAATAATACATTGTGTTGTTAAAATACTTAACCAAAGCATTGTCAACTTGACAAGATATCGACAAGTGACTACTAGAAGCCACACAATATTTAATACCTAGGTCCTAGACCCTGATATTACTTCAAAATTTTTGCTACTACTAAGCATACTTATTGTTTATGAATTTAAAGAATGAGTTGCTCAAAATATAATTCTCATTTACTGCAAAAAAAACTCGCGTTTTTTGCAGTTGGCACCACAGCTGATTTTTATTCTGTGTATTATGTGGGCGACTGTACTGCGATAGACGAAAATGGCACACGACAGTAATCAGCAGAGTGGGACTCGATGCCTGCGCTCGATGTTTTTTACCGGATCACATGCACTTACCAGCGGGAGATTATAGCTCGTTTTAACCGACTCTTAAAAAACGGAGTTTATATATTGTTATATTCGACCCGTAGACTAACTTTCACCAATTATACGTCGTTATACAAATTTGTGGACCATTTTTATACTCCGAATTAATTCTAATTAGTGGTACTACCGGGCTACCAATACCTATTTAATGCATATTAAAAAGGAATCCTTTGAAAATATTCCTTATTCATTATTAAGTAACTACCTTCTACACGAAACTTTGTGCTCGTGGATTAGTTACAGTAGAAGCTTTCAGAAGGAAAAAATCTTATTTTTGATGATATTGTGACCTTTCTTGTTGATTTTTACGGTTTAGATAATTATTTTATACTGAAAGATATTTTTAAACCAGTAGTTACTCAAATCAGGGACAAACAAACGGTTAAACTTTAGATTTTTAGCAGAGAAGAGATATTGAATAGAATAAATTAAACTCAATATTTCCGTCTGCTAATCGTTTATTATTCTTAAACTCTAAGCTTAAAAATCTTTTTCAATTGGAACCGGCGAAACAAACTCGGCGAATAATATAGCAATTAAGTACCTACTTCTGACTTATCGATATTTTTATTTTTCAATCCAATCTCTAAGTGGGCGCACTTCAAATTATAAAAAAAAGTAAAAAGAAGCCGCCGAGAGAACGATAATCACGATTGTGTTTAGATAAAATAATAATAACAAAATAAACAAGGCCCGTAATCACCTCATGTCAGATGGAGAAGTGACCACGCGTCGGTCATTTCATGGATAAATCCTAATAAATTTTATTTATTTTTAAATTCTCGTTTAAGACGTTATATGGCATTGAGATTTAAAATTGGGCTCTGTGTGTAATAATAATATGTTTTAGAAATAGGTAAAATTTTTTTTTTCATTCGCGCCCATTTTTCTGTATAAAGTTACCCGCGCTTTAATTCTTTTTGTGACAACTGACATGACGCCCATAGCACATATGATTAATAATAGACCAATATGATTAATAATCTATTAATTTTAACGTTACAAACTTACATGTTTATTTTTTTTAAGTATTAAACATCCTGATGAAGATCTTCAGTTGGTCACCATCACGGCCATGCCACTCGAAATTTAGTATTTCATCATTCGACATGACGTTTGAGCGACGGCCAAGTATTTTAAATTAATGTTTAATAAGTGTTTAAAAGCGGTGCTTTTTCAAATGCTATTTTCAATTACCCTTTGACATTTAATAATCGCTGGAAAATACCGTTTAAAGTGGCATAATATTTTTCTATTCTAGCGTTGAAAAATAATACTTCAATTGAAAAATATCATGTCAGAACTGCTGCAGCCAACATGGATACTATAAATATGATATTATCATTTATTAAATAAAAATATTTTCTATAAATAAACATTCCTAAAGTCTGACTATATACTTTTTTTGGTTTCTTAATAGAACTTTGTGTTTTTCTAGGGGTTTTGTTTCTTAGACTCCTTCAGAGATATTCAAATCTCTTAAGAAATCTTATCTTATACCTACAACCCCTGGCATCAATATTCAATATGACGTCTCCTTCTGGTCATAAACATAAATAATTGAAGTGATTATAATGAACAAGATTCCATTTTCTACAGCTCGTGCACACCTGTATCAAGCACTCAACACTCTGTCAAAAGAAAAAGTACTTTATCTGTGTAGCATAGGGCTGAATATTGACTGAGGTGTTCAATTAAATTACTATACATTGAACAAATTAAGAAAATAAAGATAAAATTATGATATTATAAACACTTAAAACAATTTAAACTTTAAAATATATATATACGAAAAATATTATGTTCTATAATAATTAGGTAAGTCTGACAAATCTAAAATGATAAAAAATACAATTCAAGTTAACTGAAACATTGAAATTAATGGAAAATGAAGGACAGAATATAGATCAATTTCACAATTTTTCTCAATAAAACAATTAAGATTCGACACCACAAACCACTCACAGCTTAAGATATTTCCTTTTTAATCTTCTGAGGCGCGATAACAGTAACCATCAATTTTAATTATTGTGGAAAGTGAGGAGGAAAATAACCTAATAAGAATATATTAAGGCATCATGGCTTTTTGGGGGAGGATTGAAACACCATACCGTGTTTTGCGGCTTTTTTAAATTATCGTAAGAAAAATATTATGTTGGCAGAAGTTTGCTATAAGTACCTATCGCGAAAAGTAAAACCTAAGTATCATTTTTGGTAAGTTTATTATTATTAATACAAAAATGTATTGTAAATATTTAATATTTATACCAAATGGTAACTACCGATATTTTTATTCAAATAAAACATTTCCATAAAATCTTCTTGCAGATGGAAATGTAGAAAATTTTATATTCAGGTATTCAGGTTAAGTTAGTTTGTAAATTGCTGCGTGAGTGTTGCATATTGCATAAATCCCTTGGAACTGAGTTATATGAATGTCATATGAGAACATGAATTGTATATTCCACTTTGGAGTAGTTTGAGCTCAATTTTGAGTGGGACACGTCATAAAGTTGTTCTGAGAAGCATTGTTATTACTTGAGATGTACATATAAAATAGTGAAAAGAGTAAAAATATGATATGTATGTCGTTTAATGTTTATCTTAAAAAATATTTATACCACACACATTTTAGTAATATAAAAGATTTTACGTCGAATGTGATTTTAGCAATATGCACAACTTTAATGAAAACCGAAAATCACGCAGTGTAAAAAGTACATTGTGTCTATTGAACACAGAATCACGGGTGTCCACGCTGAACAAAAAACCGAACAGAATAAATATTGGGCCAACAAATAAAAAGGATAATTCTACGAGGGGACAACGTGTCGCTCTGTGACAGCTTGTGATTCGGATATATTTGATTTGAGCATTCTATTCTTTTTTGCGTCGCATTTCTGCACATTTTTGTATTAAACGGGTGATGATTTTCAAATAAACCCACAGTTTTTGCTCTGATAAAAAAGATTTGAAATGTAAGACGACCATTATTGCATAAGGAAACATTAAATTACATTTTGCTTTCATAATATTAGAATTCAAAAGTTATAAATATGTATGTTATGCATGGCTCCACCTAAGTAAATACCCGCCTATGTCCTTTAACGTGTTATTTTACTCTATGCGCTATTCTATGTACTCTATGTCTGCCAAATGTCAATAAATTACGTGCATTTCGACATAAATTATTGACTATATGTACACAATACATATATGTAGTAAGTAACTATTATCTATTATAAAAAAATATGAGAAACAAACTTCTTTTGCCTTGAAATTGAATGCTATAAAGTACATCATCATTTACGCTTTTGTCTGTTTATAAAAATGACAAAATGTTCGTGGGACATTCTGTTTATATAAATTCAACCCCTGCTGGTATTTTTTTGCTTCCAGACGCTTGACGGTTGTGTCACGATGACACACAAAATATGATAAGTCACTGTGTTGGGCGTCCGTCCCGTGACGAAGCAGAAAATGGCCGTGTTAAGAAATAAAATACAGACTACTGAGGTTTAGCTAGTAAGGATTACTTATGTTAAAATGTTGTACTGGAATTAGAAGTAGTGGGTACTATTTTCTGATCAAATTAGTTTTATTTAATAAATCATAAAATTTATGTCCTAATGTCATGTAATGTCCTATGTTACGCAAACATGTTCACCGCTAAACTTTTTAACCACTGTAATATTATTTTTACCTATTCCTACATTAATAATTGAATTATTCAAAACACTGATTTAAGTAATAATTGTTTAAGGCAAGAAGTAGGAACAAATTCCTAAAATATCACAGCCAAAACATATTTACAGAAGTAGTATTTTTACAACACTTTTTATAATTGTGACTTAATTTAAACCTTGCACTTATCCGATACACATACCTCAGTATAATGTGTAACTACTGAACCAGGTCACAAAAACTAATATGAGAGTGGCAACTGTGTAAACACTAGTGGCCACAACCTGTAAACAAAGTTTCATCGTATTTGGACAGCACCCCGCACCCGTATAAATAAACGCATTCCACGTTTTTTTCTGCTCTGTGGTTACAAATAAGCAGAAATACAAATAAGAAGAAACAAATTAGGAGAAAATTTATTATTATACATTATTAAAATTGATCTTCGCTTTTCGTTATGATAACGACAGAT
>DWAK01000559.1:0-10152 GCA_018230145.1 Lepidochrysops patricia
GGTTAATGTGACGTGTGACGTAATTTATGGATGAACCCTTGTGTAAAAGTTTGCGATATTCAAAGTAGGTATCTATTCCACGCAGACGAAATCGCGGGCAACAGCTAGTTATTAATGCCTCGAAGGTTTTTAAGTTGCGAGTGCGTGCACTTTGAAGTAGATACCTACCTAATCATAAAATGCCTCTTCATCAAAACCGGTTCAGGCGTTTGCCGGGATGGACTAATAATGAACACTTTTACCATTACATTACCTACTTATTAGTGCGATTTAACAAATAGCGAATTATTTTATACTTAGTTCTTATCTTTAGCCGTGAGACTAGAATTTTGAGTTAGATTAAAATGTAAATTCAAGTAAAATGCACACATGGTCTTGCAATCTCAAATAAAATCATTTCCGTCAAAGATACCTATGCTGGTTCTATGCTGGTCCGGTTTCGTAAAAAATACCGAAAAATTGAATGCAACTATTACGTAAGTATTTTCTTTATCTAATTAAATTATTAAATATCCATAATTTTAGTAAAAGTTTACAGTATATATTTGGCTGCAGGCTGCATATAAACTATTTTAGATTGAATGTACCTAGGTAGATAGAATAAGGCAACCATTTTCAGACATTTATTTCCTCAATTTCTTGCGATTAGCCCTGTGCCAATAAGCATTTGACAGATAAAATGTACAAACTTTGCTTTAAATATTTGCATACTAAAGATGGCATAAATAAAAATACAATATAATTTCAAAATATACTTAGAAACATGCCACAGACCCAAGACAATGTGAATAAAGTGAGCTAACCATTACCAGTATGTTTAGAGAGAAACAAATGAATGCAGCAGTCTCTATTCTTTTGCTTAAATAATTATTCTTGATTAAATTAAACTTTAATTCCATGCAAATAAGTACACAGTTCAAGTCATAAACATTTTTGCAATGGTTGCAATTATTAATATAAATAATAGGCCAAAGCCAATTATTTATTTTGAAATTGCATGAAAAATATATAGCATACTAACATTATGTACTACTAAACACCTCATAAATATTTGCTCCGAGCAACTTCAGTTTCTCATTCAATGTAAGTTGTTGGGTCAGTAAATCTGGAATGTTAGTATTGGACTTACAAGTATTTTTGGTTATGAGTTCATTCACCACTGGTAATAGTTTTACAAAATGCATGTCAACTTGGTTCACATCTATAAATGGTTTGTTCGGACCGGATTTTAACACTCCATTTGTGACTATACAATCATCAATTGCTTCCAGATGATTCTTCGTTGTAGGAACCCATTTCGAGACAAACAAATTAGCTATTTCATCAACAATAGAAGAAAAACTTCTGCTGACATTTGATACACCGATGGATATGACTTCATCACTTTCCAAAATGTCCATTGTTTCTTTAACAATTGTATCGAATTTTGCTTCATTTATTTCTGTATGATTAATCAAATAGTGTACCATTTTCTTTAATGGATCACCATTTTCTGTGTCAGTGCAAAGAATTGTTTGTACAGACCAAAATATCTGCTCAACTTCCTGCACAGTAATCTTCTTTTTTAAAGATATTGGATCCACAACTCTTTTCACTGCCTTCTCAATTTGTTTTACTAAGTCCTCTACCCCAGGACCAACAAAATGATGGCAGAGTGACAAATATTTTGCTTGTAACTCACTATCAATCATAGATGGTCCATCTTCACGCACTGAGTCTCTGTATAGATAGCCACCAATTATATTGAGTTGGATTCTCAAAGTGACATTGAGTATAGACAAAGCATAAACCAGTGCACAGATTCTGGTGAATATCATAATTTTCATTTGTTCCCATAGTGCAAGTTTATTATCTGGGTTCTCTTGAAGTTTTTGAACTATTTCTTCTGTATTTAAAATGTTTAATATGCTTTCAGAAACTATTTTTGATAATGAAAGAATAGTCTGATTACATGTACGCTCTGTGCTCTCAAAGTGCTGTTTCTTTCTGGTCATTTCAAAGAATTTTTTGGCTTCCCTTTCTTGCCATTCTCTTAACCTTTTCTGTGCGTAGCTCATCATCAGATATATGGAGCCAAGCACTGCTCCAGTAATGAAGAATTTCCGTCTGTGACGGCTCAAAAAATTT
The DNA here is from genome assembly GCA_018230145.1 of Lepidochrysops patricia. Taxonomy (NCBI): domain Eukaryota; kingdom Metazoa; phylum Arthropoda; class Insecta; order Lepidoptera; family Lycaenidae; genus Lepidochrysops; species Lepidochrysops patricia. The sequence goes on from DWAK01000559.1 coordinate 2,128, forward strand.
CTTACAGATGAAAACATTATTGTTTTTCTATATTTTTAAGAAACTCAAATGCAGATTATGAAGTAGATTTTATTGGTTTTATTAAAATAGATAACTAGATTCTGGGCGACGTAATGTTACTAAAGTAGTGGCGACAAGGAATCTCTTATCATAATTCATGATGCATACTTCATCTTAAGAATAAGTAAGACCCTGGTCCAGAACCTGAAAAGTTTAATTTTATCTAATTTAACACACAAACACGACACGGCATAGGCCAAAGGTTAAAGATACATTTACATTAAACTTTTATCCAACGAATGTCACAAGATACATACTACTAGGCAATATATTGATTTATTATCTATCAAGGAAAACTATTATCAATAATATTATATTACACTATAGTTTACCTCAATACGTTGCTATTGTGTCTCACTTTGTACGAAGCTTTCGACCTCTCAATCCTCTGTATAAATCATAATCAAATTAAAAATGCTATACAAATGTGTGATGTTTTATTAGCATTCAAAATTAGATAAAGTATGATCTAGAGATTTCAATTCTTAGTAACTAATGGCCATAAATGAATTCAGTAAAGTTATATGAAATACAAAATGATCACCAAAATCCACGGCCAAAGCTGAAGAATTTTTTTTTCAATTTTGGCTGATCAAATTGTCAAATGACAGTGAGAAATCGGTGACAACTGGCAGCGCAAGCAGCTTTTTTTTTACTACAATACATATTTACACAAAAGACATACCTACGTACCGCAGGTTTTATATTTATGGATCACAACATAAGATCCATTAATATTTTCAAAGCTCAAAATATTGTGACAAATTAAAATTTGGATACTTACAGTGGTTTTGATAAAGAGTATAATGTTGAAATATGGTTGAAATTTATATGATTTTATGATTAGATGAACATGTTCACAAGTCAAAAGGCAAACCAAATAATATGTACCTATGTGTTACAGTGTTACACTTAAAAGTATTTAAAACTAGTTTTTAGTTAGGAAGCATATTTCCTAGTTAGAACCCGTTTTTACTAAACGCCTTTGTTAAAACTAGAATTAACTAATGCTTTATATTGAATATCAGTTAAAACTAGTTATAACTAGACAAAACGCGTTTTTTCCAAGTTAAAATCATAATTTAATATCAAGTACAAATAAAATAAAGAAGGAACCTAATAGGACTCACTGTCCCTAGCATTTGCTCAACGTTCGCCACATTCAGTTCCTTTGTGAGTTCAGCATTGCTAAAAAAGTATTTGACATTAATAAATTACTGATAAATTTTACCGGGATTTCGTAAAACGCTGACTCTTTGTTTTGAGAATTTCTTCTTTTTGTCTTTTTGTATCGTCAATCGTCATTCGTCAAAATACAAATAAAATGAGTGATATTATGGCATGGAAATATCAAGTTGAACATAGCCTTAATGGCTACACGTTAATCATACCTAGTGTGGCTGTCGGGAATGTTGGTCAGCTGGCTTGTGACCTGCTTATTTCCTCTTTGAAGATGAAGAAGATTGCTTCCCTCTATACTTCTGCTCTGATACCAGTACTTGGTCAAGATCCCTACGATCCCAACTCAACCAGCCTTTGCGGATCATGTGAAATGTACAAGTCTGAGAAAGAAAAAATTGTTGTGGTGCAGATTAGAGCGCCAATAATATTTAAATACGCAAGAAGTTTCCTGGACAGCCTCGTGGACCATTTCGTACAGAAACAGATAAGGGATGTTATTATATTGACCAGTAGTTTTGCTCACGAAAAGAAGAACATTATGAGCTCACCATTCAGGTTCCTCGGTACCAGTGTGTACGCAAAGAATATCACGAACATGAACCTCACAGAACATGAATCCGTAAACGATGAATTCAAAATCTATGGTGGTGGTTTTGCATGTCTTTTGTATAAAATCTGCAAGGAAAAGTCATTGCCATGTTTAATCCTTTACAAATATTGTTCTGAAGGAGATAATATTCCTGATGCTTATGATATGGTGTACCTTTTGAATAAAATAAATACTATATTCTTGGAAAAAGACCTAAATGCACAGTTGATTCAGCCAGTGTCATGGAAATTGTTATTTGGAAGACCACCACCTATTGATATTTATTAAACTATATAAATAAAATAAGATGTATTTTTTTCCGATCAAAACTTGAATCGGATCTGTATACAGTGCACTGCTTAAAGTAGAATAAGATATCAATGACTTTAATATTTATTGATTAATAATAATTGATAATACTACTTTCTAATATGGACAAAATTTTAGAAAATAACACTATAAAGCAAGCTAAAAAATAACTGCTATTTTGATAGCATTAAAGAGCGAATTAAAGAGCATTATCTTTGGATAATGCTCTTTAATTCGAATAACTTTTTGAAAATCTACACTAATATTATAAATGTGTAAGTGTTTGTTTTTTTGTTTGTCCTTCCTTTACACCTTCAGTAAGCAACCAATCGACTATGCGATTTTCAAATTCCTTGCGAGCATAGCCGCAGGCAAAAGCTAGTATACTATAATTATTATAGCTATGAATGAAAAAAAATTTACTTAAAAAATTAGGTCTCATAGTAGGTAACATATCATTACTTCAATAAAACCTAATCCATGATGTAGGTATCCAATATTAAAAGGCAACTTTTATTTTCCTATTAACAATAATTGTAGTACTCATAATATTATCATACTACATAGATTATGATAGGAATGGCGAATGAAAAATATTGGCTATTTTGGGTAGGTACATATATCAAATAAATATAAAATTATTGATAATACACCAACAAAACCATGCAAAAAAATTGTGTTACTAGCTAGACATAATAAAATGAGCGCAAGTAACCCTGCTATGAAGCGTGAAGTAATGATAATATTGTTATTTTTTTAATGATCATAAAATTATTAAACATTTAAAAACGCTAGGTTTTCCGTAAAGATTCTGTGATCATCCCTGGATTAGAATATAATTTATTATTAAAAGAACCAATTATGTTTTTTATTCGTTGTTTGTATGAAAATAATAATAATATAGTATGATTCCTATTCTTATTTAACGACACCTTTATTCACTAGATGGCACTACTGGCTACAAAGCGTAAATTGTACTTTTCTTTTTATTACATCTAAAACTTAAAGAAAATATCATTTTCAATTACAATTTTTACAAAAATTGCGTTTGGTATGTTTTTGATATTTGTGTATTTCATAGAGTTTATAAAGTTCAAATATAATACACATAGAAAATATACAACATTATAGGCATGCGAACGAGACCATAATGTAATAGGATAATAGGTAAGTAAATAATATAATCGTAACAAAATCAGATCAATATCATAGAGATAAGGGTGTAAAACCTGAGATATATAGAGATATATATCCTATATAGATTCCTGTATTATTTTTGGGGCGAACTCATAAGATATTCTGCAAGCGTCGTCTTTCAATTAATTACAGTTCCTACGGCAGGCGGCGAGAATATTCGGTCTGCGTTATTATTATTAAAATTCAAAGCATACCTGTTTCAATTTGTACAATTAAATTAGATTAGTATACACCTGTAACATATCTACCCATAAGTATTATAAAGATTTCATTTCATTGTACCTACCAGAAATCAATATTTTTTGTCGGCGGGCCTGTAGAAAATTCTCCAGTACTATTTAATTTAAATGTTCAGGCAATCAGATGGATTATTGGCTAGCTTTCTGGTTGATTTTATTAAAAAAAAAAAACAAAAATCCTATTCTCTCATCTCGAGCCCTTTATAAGGAATGCGCGTGTAGCAAATAGCCCTTTATCGCCCTGCCAATACCAGTTTAACGACCCCATAAAAGTATAATGTTATCTTTCATGGCGTTTGTATGAGGCCCTAACTGCTTATTGGATTTTCATGTAGGTACGTAGGATCGACAAAGACGGTGCTCCAATAAATTAAAAACTTTGCACTGTGATGCCTCAAACGTTTGAAAGAGAAATAGTACGAGGTGGGCTCGAGTGGACAATCGAAAATACGGCTAGAGTGCAATATAAGTAGGTAGGTACTATTTTTTATTTACAATGCGGAATAAAAATAATATTATTTCAGCGCCTACCATTGTGATTGGAAATTTGAAACCGCGTGGCTATTACTGCACCTTACTTTTTTAATTTCGAATAGCTTCGAAATTTACCGTACACTTGTTTAAAACATGCGTAAACGGCTCTTTACTGACCGACAAAGTCGTGCGGTATGATAGTACCTATCTCACATAAATAATATAAAATATGATCCTAATTGCTAACTACTGCAGACAAGGTTAACCTAAGTATAATATGTAGGTATGTGTGCGACCGTACGATTCAATGGCGTTGTAAAGCGATTTACATCTTATGCCTGGTAACTGGTCGAGCGATTTCTTTGCCGATCGTATACTTGCTTCATCGTGTCAAAGATTTTTAACCTTATCATATGGTAATAAAGTCCATACACTGGGTTTCTCGGTACCCGTGTCTACTGTAGCTCGGTTTATATGACTCCACAATTAATATTCAAGAGAAGTACTTAATCTAATTTAATCAATGTGAGCTGACGCTTTTATACACCTGTAATGTTGTATGTAACTACCTTATACTTATGTACTGCGATAGAATGCGAATGTTTTAAAGGAAATACTATCCCACTAAAAATATTCTGTAAAAAAAGGGCCAAGTCTCAAAGGAGCTGCTTGTTTCTCTCTAAAAAGTAATGAAATCTAGACAAAGTCGTTCCAAGTCTAAGATTCCTTACTGCGATTTTTTATTATTATAGTTAATGTTGTATGACTTGGCCGTTAAACATGTAATACCTCGATCCTTGGAATTCCAGACACAATGGATATATTTTATTTGCCTTGCGGTAACCGGTTACCGCTTGGGGTTTTCACGTATTTTATACGAACGGCGAAAAATTTCGGCTTTCTGGTATTATCCAGAGGTTCTCAAATACGGGCCTAATAATGCGGCGATATGGTTCCTGTGAAGGTACTACGGCAGTGTTTTGCTTCACGCTCGACTTAGCGGGGCCACTGCCGTGGCCCCAGATTGTTATTATTTATAGATAGATAGATAATTATTATTAAAATTCTCGTATCACAATGTTCTTTCCAAAGACTTCTTTTCTTCGCGTATACAAGGCCTGGTGTATAAGTTAACTGTTAAGCCAGTTAAAAGTTACCGACATGAGATTAAAGCTTAACTCGCGTCCCGTCCGTAAGAGTAGAGCTCGAGTAATTTCGTCGAGTTCGCCTTTGGACTTGCGCGGTAATAATAAATAAACACTACCATCATTATCATCATCACAATCATCATAGTCGTCATCATAAATCGCGTCGACGTACAAATAGGTTTCATCACAAAATCTAGGTAAGTAATTTCATCAACGCATATGTCATACTTACTAATTTAAAAAATCTCTCACTTTAGTTACTTCTAAGTTAAATAGTATCGGCTCGTATTATTTTAAATATATCGCGATGATGTTACAAAAGTCATCCAGCCAATCACCGAAGTAATCTTCGATTAAGCAACATAAACGAATCTCGAGTAGCAGCTAGTAACAGGCAGCTTATTACTCAAACGGATTTACAAGGTCTCCCTTCATTTGTTTCCGAACTCTGGAAACTACTGAAACCATCTGGAACATTCGAATTTAACCCAGTGACAAATCAATTGATAAACTTCTTTTCAAAGGGTTTATTATAATGAACTTAGTTACTTATAAGGTACCTACTTAACATTTAAAAAATTATAAAGTAGAGCAAGGGGACAAGATAGAAAGTAGTTCCATCTAGTAACAAAGACATAAGAGTAGCGTACATGAACGTAATTAAACGAAATACAATTTGCGCTGTAGCGGCTGCGAGAATTTTCCCAATTTTATAAACAAAGTTTCCCCATATTCGGGGAAATACCGGACGAGGCAAACTTTTATTTTTTTCGGGGAAAAACTGTTGATATTCTGCACACGAAGTTTGTTAATGCGACGGGATTATACATTGTATAATATAAGGCTTCATGGTTCAGTGGTTTAGCGCCTGTGAGTTCGGAATTCGTAAGGTACAATATACATTGTGATAGTCAATGTTTTCTCTGCAGGTACAAACAGTACAATAAATCTAAAATTTTCAGAATCGAATAGTTTTGTTAACGGAAAACGAAACTATTCGATTATGAAAATTTTAGATATAGATGAACCAACCTTTAATTATTCTCTAGGGTATGGCCGTGGAGGAGGAGGAGGATTAAGGATTGGATTATACCGAAACGAAACTATGCGATTCTGAAAATTTTAGATTACAAGCACAAGGGCTACATTATAAGATACGTTCCTTTCTTGTATCGAAGTCAACAAAGTACATTGTAATCATTTATCGCTATCATAAAATTGTAACGCTGAGTATGGTCACAATGTAAAGCAGCCCTTATTCAAAACGAATATAGTATTGTGTGGGAAATAATTCCATCATATTGGGTAAATGTCTTTTGTCATTTGGCTTGCAAAAACATCTTGGTGGTCATTATGATAAGGATAACTCGACTTATCCGGTATTATCTAGTTTCTTTTGATATCTCTAGACAAAGTTTACAAAAATAAGGATAGGCTAAGACGACTACATTCGATAAAACTCTTAGAATTTTAAGTAGCACCATTGTAAGTTCCACCTCAACCCCTTATGTAAAAAGATATTAATTTCTGTTTTATATTAAGTTATCTTCTTTTATAAGGTAGCTCTTCCAAACAATGACAGCTACAAGCACTGGCACAAGCGTGGAGCATTGATATACAAAAAACCCCAGATTCACCGTCAACGTCTGATAAACAACTTCTAAAAATGAGTGCAACGAGCACCCATTGTATGCATATATATCTATGTAATAACAACTTTAAGTAATTCGCATAAGGTTGAACTTGCAATAATATTATACTCGGAGCTTATAGCTTTCGATAACTTGAGACAGAGTTTTAGGGACACTTTCGAGTGTTACTTTTGTACGAAAGTGTTGATCTAGTGTTTTTGTATATATCAATAGCGTGGAATTATATTTTTATCAATACTATAATGTGTCTGCCACCTTCATACGTACTTACGTCAAACGCCATAAACTCAAATGTGGGCCATTTTATTTCAGACAGTTTTCCTCAGTATGCCTGGTCCAAAATATGTTCTTACCCTATTAGATGATAAAGATAAGGATATTTGTTATGTCTTTCGCCAGTCCGAACTCCGAACCCGCAATGCGCTTATCCTAAAGCGGTGGTTTACTTTTTTTTTTTATTATTTTATTTATCCTGTTATATTTACTCGAAATGTGTATTTAGGCTTCCTTTGAAGCTTTGTTATTGTAAACACGAAAGTTTAAGGGTGTGAAATGTGGATAATTAGATGCTTGTTACTGACGTCAACTATTTACATAGTGATTATACCTTAGTATATTAATGAAAGCCATATTCCTAATGTCCCTCGGTAGTACTTGTACAATCACTTGATCAGCCTTATTTGAACTTCCAAGCAATTGAGTACATTATCTCGTAATAAAAACTATGCATCCCTCGGGTGTCAAAGTATCATTCATCTAAATAGGCCCAGCGTAAACTTGAAGATGCCACAGACAGACAGACACACTTTCATAAAGATAATTTTAGAATAAGGATGTATGGAGGTTATCGATCGCTCATGATGATGATAACGATGACGTCATCAATAATGGCCCAGTCCACAATTAGCTCCTGTTCTCCCTGACCCCTGACCCCGCGGATATTAAAGAATATAGGTCGCAGGTCAACTTAGCGGAATCGAAGCCAAATTGGACTCCGCTACAAAAACGATAAGATTTGTTAGCCTGGAGTTTATAAAACCCCGAAATGGATTAGTTTTATTTGGCAAAAGGCTTTTAAAGAGCTGAGAGAATAGATTAAAAGATTTGAGCTATTTTTGTATACTTACTAACATCATTATGGGCTTCCGCTTCAAATAAACACACATATATATATA
>DWAK01000560.1:0-10151 GCA_018230145.1 Lepidochrysops patricia
GTATATGTATATTATATATATTTTTTCCTTTTTTTTATACCAAAATCTTGAAAATTCCCAAAATTGGATTTATCAGAGTTTGAAGTTAACCGACTCAAATGGGCTTTCTACCACTATAAGAATGGCTCAATCGGACCAGCAGTTTCTGAGATGAGCGATATCAACCAAAGAAAAACTAAACTCTTCAACTTTATAATACATATTAGCATATATACTATGTATGCTAAAATTGTAAAGCTATAGCATTTTTGTTTGTATAATATAGTTTATTATTATATTGATTTTGTATGTGATTAAGTATGGAAGAATAGGTATAACTACTAGTTTGTACTATATAATATAATACCTATTTAAATACCAGAAGTGGTCGTTTCAAACAGACTTACCTAACTGGAATATCTATAATTTTCCACATCTGCATCTCTTTCCTCGTCATTTCCCGTCGGTTCCGGGTCGGTCTATATAATTTGTTGTGACGTCACGCGTCGCGGACCGCGAAATTGTTTTATAAACATGCATTAGCCATTGTTTTTTTACTTTTCCTTATTGATGTATAAGGGCCAATTCATGCCAAAACAAAGGAGGCGATGCGTTATACGGTAATTGAAAATATTAAAATATCAAATGGCATTACACAATTTGAATCCAGAGTGTCGTATTACTTTCTTCACGTTTCGGTTTGAATTGGCCTTTAAGTTTTGTTAACTGGTTTTTTGTATTATGATGAATCTGGATGCTAAAGTAACAATAATAATAAAATTACAACCTATAGGACAACTAACGTTTAATATAATAAATCTGATAATTTTCTTACTATATTATACTTTTAATAAATTATACAAAGACATTAAAATATAGTACATTATAATAATTAAACATTACATTAAAGTAATATACAACAATAAACATTGTAGATAAAACCACACAATATCACAAATTAAGTACAGATTTGCACGCGTTGATGTCTTTTATATGCAGACACAATTTCTGAAAGTTTCATACTAAAACTTTGTTCTCTTCTAAAGATAAAACGATTATATTGTTGTGAATATTTTTATTCAAATATTATTTGAATAGGACCATAAAGAGTTCAATGAAAACAGTCACGTTTTCATTTGTTTCGAAGTGAAAATGTTATAGAAATTCAGCTTTTATTTAGAGAAGATATCTTCTGATAAAGATATCATCATCATCTTCCGTCACAGATCTTTATATTAAACTAGCTGACTCCGACAGACGTTGTTTTGCCTAAAAAGTAGCCGATTATCAGACTTACAGAATATGCATATAAAATTTCATAAGAATCGGTCAAGCCGTTTCGGAGGAATTTGGTTAATAGCACTGTGACACGAGACTATTAGTAGCGCTCTGTACAACATTTCGTCATTTTTTTAAATTATATTCATAATTACCGAGATTATCAAACGAGGACAGATAAACGGACAGACAGATGGAAAGAAACATTTTTGTAGTGGTTTGTTATGAATACTGAACTCTAAAATTAACTTAACATTTATAATTTATTACAAAGATAACTTCGTAAATGTAAACAGTTGTTTAGTTTCTTAACCCAGTTGTGTTACTAAACTAAACATGGTAATTATTATTATGAAAATATTGGAAACTGAATTTCATAAACGTTTTCCTGTTCAAATGTCTATCCGAGTGGCAAGAAATAAATATTATGATGAAATGATACGTTGTTATGTCCACTTGAGTAAGTTGTGATAAGTAGTTTTGATAGTTAACCGACTTTCAAAAAGGACAACTTGACAACTTGAGTTATTTTTACAAATAAGCAGTTATTAAATCAACATGGACTGTATACTGAATACAATTTCATAGCTTTTACAATAGAAAACTGTATTTGTACTACGTGTTGCTATAATCACATAATAACTACTACATAATAACGACTAATAGGTATTAATGGTAATATGTTTTTTAAACTTTCGAGTAATTTCACACGACATTTAAAAACGTCCAAAGTTTGAGTGCATAGGTATGTATATATATATACAACCAGTATTTTCCCCGCGACTTCGTCCGCGTTTAATAGTAGGTATCTTTGAGACACGTAAAATGTTACCCGTCGCCATTCCGCGCACACATTTTTTATGATTGCTCCGCCAAACAAACAAACTCTTCCGCTTTATAATATTAGTATAGATAATATTAACGACTGCAGACCAGGTTCTGAGTTTATTAAGAGTTATTAAAGGATTTACATTGTTTGCCTGGTCGAACGCCGTCTATGTCGATAGTATTTTATCTTGAGTATCTTTTAGATTATAAAAGATACTCAAGATAAAATACTATGATTCTAAAGGGTTTTGTTTGTTTGGTGGATCGCGCTAATCTCCGTCCTAAAACTACTGATCCGATTTGAATGATTCTTGCACTGTTAGATTGCCCATTTATTTATGCCCGAAGAAGGCTATAAACCGTAAAACATCACGCTAAGACTCACACGAGCAGAGCAGTGAAAAAAAAGGATTCAAACCGAGATAATCGAAAAAAAAGCAAAAATTATCAAAAAGCATTATTCCACGTGCGTGAAGTAGTGAACAACGCTATTATATGAAACGAGTTTAATGTTCTAAAATTTAGAACATTAGACGGTTTATAGCCTTCTTCGGGCATAAATAAATGGGCAATCTAACAGTGCAAGAATCATTCAAATCGGATCAGTAGTTTTAGGACGGAGATTAGCGCGATCCACCAAACAAAAAAAACCCTTTAGATTTTTAATACTAGTAGAGACTAGTATAAAAATAATAAGGTCGAAAGACATTTATAATGAGAGATATGACAGCTAGTTCTAGTTGACCTAGATTTGAACTTATCTCGCGGGTTACCTTCCATATATGATCCCGGAGGCTGGACCGTTACTACTGACCGGTTAAATTGACAGTTAAGAGACAGTTAAAGCTTGATAAGTTAGATATTCCATTTACACTCTCTCCTCGTCCCATTCCTCGCCAGGGATCGCGAAACAGTGTCAGGCGTGCCATTAGTTAACATTTTCATAGATTAAAAATTAAAAAAAAAATCCCGACCCAAATGACCTTGATGACCTGAAACGATTTCCACCAAACATAGCTAAGAACAATCTCGACTGATATACCTTTCAAACAAAAAAATGCATTAAAATCAGATCATCCGTTTGGGAGCTACGATGCCACAGACAGACACATACACATTTATACACACACACAGAGAGACACGTCAAACTTATAACGCCCCGTCGCGCGTCGTTTTTGCGTCGCGGGTTAAAAAAAATATGTAAAGGTTTGCCATCCCTACAGGCGAGCTGTGAGACGAGACGCGAGCGAACGTTTGTATACTAGCCTCGTCCGTCGCTTTGTCTCTCGCCTTTAATATACCGATAATTGATAAATTATGTTAAAATTGAACCTGCGGCTAAACACACTCGAACCACTGAGCCACTGCGTCTATATACCGGTGTAGAACGCCCTGATTACCACCAACGGTTCGATATTCTGATTAATACTCGCATTGTTTTCTCCCGCATAATTATAATGCTTTAAACACTACGCCTGTATAAATATTTATAATAGAAAGCATTGTTTATTATACGTCCCTATCTTATAGTCCCAGTTGAGGTCTAAGTGTCTAAACACACCATGCCGAAGATACGGAGCCGAAGTTCGGCAAGATTACACCTGCAATGTATTTTAAATTACTGATATCACACCATGCCGAAACGTTGCGTTATAGCGTACAGCCGAACTTAAGCGTAAGTTCGGCAGCGATTCGGCGGTAATGTTTTGAATATAATAGCAACACATTATACACGACCGAAGTTCCGTGTCTGAACGTAGCCTTCATTTTGCTCCTGTCTGACTGAATATTCACACAAAGCTACGCAACTAAATTTCTGCCGAGTAATTTCGGCTCTTATAGTGTGTCATATCAGCCGAATGCGTCGGAACATAATATTGGCCACGGAGCTTCGGCCGTGTATCTTCGGCATGGTGTGTTTAGACACTAAGTCCAGAAGTCGCGTTACTGATTGCACGAGATACCATTTTCTAAAATCTGTTAGTATTTTATTAAAGTTCTGTGACTAGACCACTGTATCAAATGTAAATAAATAATTAATGTATGCGAAAATGCGAACGTAATTTATAATGGTCTTAGTATATTTCCGTTGTTAGAATTTCTATTAGCGTTCCTTAGTGTAAGTCAACCGAAAACTAAATTATTTCTATTTGAAATTTCACATTTTGCAATTTAATATTAAGATAACTTATTTCACTTAAATAAATTAGTAATCCAAAAGCATTTGCCTATAGCAATTTTCACGAAAATGTTTGGAAATTATAATCGCTTTATTCCATTAAACAATGTATTACTTACACTGCCTCATTTTAAGTACACATGCAGTCTAATCAAATTAATATATTTCAGTTTGATGATACTTTAATTTCATTACAGTATACATACAGAATGATGATTTTTCACTGTATCGAAAAAAATCGTGAAAATGTACCACGAAAAACGACCCGAATTTTTATCACAGGAGTTCATTCTTTTGCCACTAGAGAAATCAAAAATCTACAAAAAACTGATTTTATTTTCAATCCTATTATTATTAGACTCACCGGTCATTTTCGTACGGCTGTTCCAATACAACACTAGTTCACATCACTCGCGGCGTCTGTCGCGCGCGGCGGCTGCACCGGCACTGCCGCGCCTGGCGTCCTCGCCCCCGTGTCATAACACTCATTTTACTTTCTTTTGAACTATGCTAATTATGGTAAGTGCGACAAAATTACACTTGAGTTTGTTTTGGCAAATTTATATGCGTTTAGCAAGGCATTGGACTATGTAATGAAGTGATTAGGTATGTTAAAAAAGAGGAAAAAATGGAGTCTTACCACAATAATTTGACTAGATTTATAATATTATTAGCTGTGAATTTTTATACGGTACTTTGTAGGCAATCCTCCAATAGTGTCCTAAATGTTCTAGGATTTGGTAGACTCACAAGTACTCCAAAATATATTCTTGTAACATTAAGAATGATCTAATTTTTGATAATCTTCAAAAATGATAATATTGTACACTTAGGTACCAGTACTTAATTTTTGAGCTTTGGCCTAGCACCAAGAAGCTAAGTAATTTATGTCTCTTTCAACTTTTGGATAAAAAAGTCTTATAAAACCCTTTACCCGTCAATGTAAAATCTTTTGTTTCTACATATTTTTTGTTTATTTCTGAATTATGATCTTTATAATGTTCTGACCACACTAACGGGAAATGCCATTGAGTATTACGATAATGGACGTCAACCGTAGGGGTTACCGTCCATTATCGCAATAATTAATGGCATTTCCCGTTAGTGTGGTCCGGACATAATGATTACATACTGTAGATTGTAGTAGGTACGCTACTTTTACATAAGTAGGTAAAGCTTTCTTGCTTGTCATACGCAGTAGGCAGTCATACTTCTTACTAGTTATAGTGTAGTAGCTAAGGTGTTACTACTTACTAGTCATACTATACTTGCGAATTCACACTAAATCATACGGTAATGATAAATCTATAACTTTCTTCCGTTCATTCAAATTCAATACACGCTCATTCGTACGTATAGGCTCGTACATATTTTCTCCGGTCCCTTAGAATTGTAATGCATTGAAAGTGTTAGCTGAATATTTTTGGACGATAAAATAGAAAGTGATAAGGATTCATTACGTAAACTAATTACAGTTCCAGCTGTTCGTGTGCATCACGATCGAACAAATAAAATATAAGCTAAGTTACTAAAATATAAGCAAAATTAATAACGACCTTCAATTGTAAAGTAGTGATGTCCGCTTTTAAATATCACAAACGAACAAATAGAACATAATATTAAGTTAAATTAACAAAATACAAGAAAAATCAATAATAACCTCTAATTGTCATATAATGATTCCCGTTTTTGCCAACCGCGCCCTAAGCTTAAGTTATCGGTCATTTACTTTCATAAAAGTCGTTTTAAATGTCCGATAGGGATACTTAAACTTATAGCGCGGTTGAAAATGGGCATGAGAGGGCCGATGATAATGATAGAAAAAAAAAGAGCTTAGAACACTCTTGACTAAGCCAGCTAAGCGATATACCAAGGTTTATTACGTCAAAAAGATTGAGGAGAATTAGATTGTAAACAAACGCCCAAAGCAGCTTGTGAGCAGTTTATGTGTAAATAAATCTAATCATAGATAAAAGATTGGTCTCCGCGTGCTACGACAAGATGGAGCTCTATATTATAATAAAGAAATGACACGAATACAAAATGAGGCGTCAAGAAAATATAGTGTGCGTACATTTACAGTTCATTTTCTTGACGTTTTCTGACATTTAGTATAGCGGACGTACGCCGATCGGCGTACTAAAAGTTGCCTCATTTTACATGTAAACGGACTCCATCTGGTTGTAGCGCAGCGCGCGTAGATCAATCATTAATCTATGAATTTAATCATCAATCAACACTATAATTGCATTAAAATTGTGTACATTACCTAACCGTTTAAAGTTAACCATTAGCCGTGGGAGCATAGAACATTTAAGTTTTAGTGCTTCACTTATGTAATATCTTATGTAATAATTAAATGATTATTATTAACGGCCGGTACGTTAGATAAATATGCAAATAGGAAATGTTTCCTGCAGGTAAGTTAGCGTAAGAGAATATTTCCGCGAGTTAACGAACATAATGCGTGTGCATATCGAGCGTGTAATAGCGGTGAAATTTGTATGTTTCTCCGTAAAACTTCAGTTTACCGAAGAAATATACACATTTACCAGAAATACTCATTTCTCATTTAGTAGCAACTGAAAAGTCAGTTTGGCAATTCAATGAGTTGAGTTATCTATTGTAATAATTCCGCTCTGTTGGTTATATGTTCGACGGTCAATTACTACCCTTCGCGCTACACCAATTTTCTGATATAAGTATGAAACGTCTAGAAATCTTCAACAATGTATATATAATATCAACAAAGATCCTGTTCGACCAGTTTAAGTGTTTTAAATCACATTAAATAAGGCTATTTCAAGACAACGAAGTGTTTTCGTTGTGTACCCGATAGAACATTTATAGTATAGTCGGTACAGGAGAGGAAATGTAATATGACCTACTAACGTTTGCCCGCGACTTTGTCCACATAGAATAACGCAAAATTTTAACCCCATTCTCCCAATTTTAAAATATTTTTTTTCACTGCTGTTATTGATTGTAACGTAATATTTATAGCATTCCTCGATAAATGTGATATCCAAAACTGAAAGAATTTTCCAAATCGGACTAGTAGTTCCTGAGATTAGCGCTTTTAATCAAATAAACAAACAAAGAACTAGGAAAAGGACATAGGAAACTTTTTATCCCAGTCCCGTTCACGTGGGTCGTCACAAAATAAAAAATTTGCTCATTTATTGCCTCTAAGGCGGAACAAAGTTCGACGCGTCTGCTAGTATTAGTGTAGATTAAATAAATAAGCATAGAAATAAAGAACACTCTAACCATAATATATTATAACTTTTTCGTTTATATTATTACTATTTACAACCATTTAATATATCGTTGGTAATCGTTACCACTTTGGTACAATGTTCGTCTCCTTTCAAACTGTTCTTGATCATAACCAGAGTTCGCCGAGTGATACTATACTTAGATATATAAACGTTTCTCACATTTGTACACTTGGATAGTGTAATTTTGAGAAGGGTCAACCAGTTTAGTGTAAGTGTTAGGAATTCCTCAGTAGGTGGCTGTGTTAGTTGGAACCTTATGAGTGTGAATGTCCAAGGTTGAGTGGAGAGGATAGCAACCAATTTTGGATCGTTTTTATAAAGTATGGCGTGTTTGAAAATAGAATTGAGGGTTTGCCAGCCGGTTGGCGATTGGTTGTCTATGTTCTATAAAAAAGAATAAGCCAAACATATTATTAATGAGAAATTATAACATACAACATTAGAAAATGGACAAAATACCTATAATTTCAATATATTTATGTATTTTTAAATACTCATGCGGAATAAATACTACTTGCCCAATACTTGCCACACGTTTTTGCGTTTTGTAAAGAGCCGTTTACGCATGTTTTAAATAAGTTTCTGGTAAATTTCGAAATTATTCAAAATTTGTAAATTTGGGTGCGGTAAACACTTTACCGCACGCGTTTCCTAATTTCGAACACCGCACGCAAATTTTCAATTTGCAATCGCAATGCCATGCGCTAAAATAATGTAATTTTTATGATTTATCCCGCATTTGTAATAAAAAATAGTATATTGCACTCGTGCGGTGATGTCGATGACCCACTCGAGCAAATAAACGCACTCGCTTCTCTCGTGAGTAATCGATAACTTAACGCCTTAGTTACATAATATAATTTTATTTAATTTATTAACATACCTGACAACACAGAATCAGCTGCACTCTAAACAGCAAAGCTTGTAAAGCATTTATCTGCTGTCCCATAGGTGGATCGACTTGTATGTGGTAAGTAAGAACGAGAGGGGAATACCCCGTGCTAAGTACAGTGTGTATGAGGTGGAGTAATGCTGTCCCTCTCTCACTTGTACCGTCCTTACGTAGGGACTTTATAATATTCTCTGACTGCAGTTGCAATATTGATTTCGGCTGAAATTATATCGATAAAATTATAGGCCCTTTTTGGTATATTCTTGTGATAAAAACGAAAATAATCAAGTTTTACACTGCCTGCCGTCTCATTTGTCATTTGATTTTAAAAAATCTCGTCTAGTTTTAGTGTGAACTGACCTGAAGTGCAACTACACGACTCTACAAAATGCGTAGCAAGTGCTACGCCATTATCAAGAACTTTCTATAATTGCTAAATGTTAGACGATGACGACGACGAATATTACTCATTGCAAATAAAACAATTTATAACGGATTTTATCGTGGTTTATAATATAAAATCCGTTATAAATTGTTTTATTTGCAATACATACAGTAAATTCAAAGTTCTAATGTGCAATATCAACAGTTTCTGCTTGACCACTTTTTAAACTTTGCTTGTCATGCAATGAAGTTGCCGATATCATTTGTAGAGTTGCGGCTAGTTAAAGCTTGACACTTTTCGACCTCATTCCTAAGCAATAAGTGATACGCCGATTCTGACCGCGATTGTTCATCGTATGTCATTTTAATACAAAAACCTTAGCAATTTTCAACCTTATTTCCGGGTAATAAAGTCGAAAAGTGATACGCCGATTGTTAATGTACAATGTACATCGTACATACATAGTGCTACATATATACATTGATATTTGATATACAAAGAACCCTATATCGACAGTCTCGTACAGTAAACATAACACTCGCAAGTGTCTCTAAAACTATACCTGTCTAAAGTTATGGAAAGCTATAAGCTCCAAGCATAATATTATTGTAAGTTCAACATTATGCGAACTACTTATAGCTATATTGCTATATACTTATGCATATTTGCCCATGTAATTACTTACATGGGCAAATATGCATACAATGGGTGAACGTTGCATTCATTTTTCGACGTTGAATGTGAATCTTGGGTTTTATGTTCTTCAATCAGTACATATAAAAGCCTAATACTATTAGCAACATCGTCATACGTACCTGATACTTATTACTAGTGTAATACACTACAATATAAGACAGGAGCTGTAGCGCGGTGCAGGCGACGTCATCATTCACACTCTCCGTAGCTACGAGGACGGATGGTAGGAAACCCATACGATTCACTATAGTTAGTAACACTGAAAATATACAGCCGTATGTAACCTCCCAGTGCCGAATGATGTGCATGCTTCAAATGGAAATCGTGTTCTTTAGACGCTTTGCCACAGTAACCCTCTCTTTTTTTTAAGTCGGTTAAAACTATTATTCATAATGGTGTTTCTGGCAAAAGTAAAAAAATAAGTAACTGCCTTCCACACCGATTTGGGTGAAGGTGGCCGGTTGAAATCAGGCCAACAACGCAGGGCTTATTAGTGCCCAAGTGTGTACGTAATACAAAGTAGCAGCTCCCACAGAGGCTCAGTGGTGAGGGTGTTTGGCCCCTCAAGCCGGCGTCGTGGGTTCGAATCCTGCCGATGGAACAAAAAGTTTTCTGTGTTCCTGGGTCATGGAT
>DWAK01000561.1:0-10147 GCA_018230145.1 Lepidochrysops patricia
AAGGTCTCACCTCTCAGCACACATATAAACTGGGAAACGGATCGGCACCGTATCGCCTCGAGCCGGTCAGTATTCTTTGTATGAAGCTCCGTACTGCAACGCACAGTAATCGGAAACGTAAAGTAATCGCCTCGCTTCCGAACCGAACCGAAGGCGATACGGCGCCGATCCATTTCCGAGCTGATATGTGTACACGAAGTAGTGCCAGTTAGATATATCGCTGGCTCGTCTTGGTGGAGCACTCCCGTGCTCCCAAATCATACATATAAGTCTCTTTTAAACTTAAGTCTTTTTTCAAGGAGATGTATATAAACGCTTTAAAGCTACATGAAATAAATGTATCAAAGGTAGTCAAAGCCAAAAATCATAGCGCCTTATAATAATTTTAGAGCTGCGTGCCTATTTTGAAAATGCAGATGATGTTTTAACTGAAATACTCAATTACTTTATAATATTATTAATTATTATTAACGCGACCTACAATGAAATTAAGATTATATACGTCATTTAGTGTTCAAGGATTTTATTTCATTGCTTAAAAACTTTAAGCAACTATAATAATAGAATTGTGAATTAAAGTATAAATCCTTACCACCACCTCAATAAACCTACGTTATCACATTGTGATGATAATATAGATATTTCTCATTGCATATTTTACACATACAGGACATTATAGAACGTATGGGGAAAGGTGGAAAGCCCCTTAGGGAGATATCTCCGACCGAGCGAGGTGGTATGTTTGACCAGGCTTCGGTTAGGTTAGGAAGGAAGGCCGAACTGGGTACCGCTACAAACGTAACATTTCCGTTGCTTGTAACCCAATTACTAAGATTCTTTTTAAAATTAAGAGAAACCTATAAAATTGCAGAAATCCTTCAGTGAAGGGTAACGACTTCAAACGGTTTTACTTATGGAAGCCGGTTTAGAATATCGAACCTATTCGCAGTAACCATAAAAATGTTTAAGTTCTTGCGTACGCACAGTTCTAAATTTGTATTTTTTCACAAAAAAATTAAATTAAATAAGGTCACCTGAGGGAAATGCGTCAATGGGGTAAATGTACCAATTTGGATTTTTTCGCAAACTAATAGATATACACCAAGTACTGTCATCTAGTGTTAAGAGTTTCAATTAAATCTGTAACTTAAAAGAGCTAAAGATGGCATCCTACATCGCAAATACGAGATATGCCATTTGACGCATTTTCCCCATTAAAATATAAATGGCTCTAGTGCACTGGTTATTTACTAGAATTTTATTTATGAAATATATTTAAATACAGATTATCAATAAGAGTTACTCAATAATGATTTCAGATTCACAAACTGTCCAAATTATTAACCTCCTATAACCGATGTTATAGGAGGTTAATAATTCTCACTCTACTAAACAATCTTACTTCTCCGCTTCTTTTTCAGCTTTGTACTCCTCCATCTTCTCCAACAACCAAACGTCTCGTTGTTTCTTGTTCATAGCTTTCCAATTCTTTGGCTGAGAAGTTATAAAAACTTAAAACAATAGTTAAGTAAGTATAGAAAGTAAGTGAATATCACTAATGCAATAGAATACTTTTAGTAGGAACGTTACTGGCAAGCAGGAATAGGATATCGATCAAACGACGCATTGGTAAAAGACAAACCTTTAAATCGTGTATAAGACATCCATATTATAGGTCTATACTCTAGATATGGCGCGTTAGCGCAGAAATGTATCTCTCCCTAAATGAGTGAGCTCACCCTATTGAAGGCAGTGTGCATTAGGACGCGGTGACAATCGAACGTGCCTATCGCATTGTTTTTAACTACAACTTACAAGTGTGTAATATAATAAAACAATGCCGTCGTGTTCCTTCCGAAAGTTCAATAACAATTCCAGAAATATAAATAAGGCACAAAGGTGTAACATTTCGTGTGTAACATGACGTAACGATAGATTATATCGATAGTAAAAGATACGACAATGGAATCAAAATAATGTACCTAAGCCGATGTGGATGGAGTATTTTACAATCACCTTTTCGAAACGCGGCATTTCCATTTGGGGTTTTTTATTTTTGTCTTTCTTTTTCTTCTTAGGTTGTCTTTGTTCTGCTCTTGTTTCTTCTAGCAAAAAAATATAAAAATGATTTAGATCTTAGTATTTTTGTGATAAGACCCAGTCTCTTATTAAAGTCTAGAAATTTTTGAATAGGTAGGTAGGTACCTTAGTTCAATAGTTGGACATACGATTTACCTGATAATAATTCTTCGGGCCATTCCGAATAATCGCTCGAAACCTGTAAAGCACATAAATTGGTATAAAAAGAAATAAGTAGGTACCTACGTAAAATAAAACAATATTCTTCGATCATTCAGTAAAATTGCCTATCTTATAGGTAATATAGTTACTTATATACCTACCTTTTTTTTGGTTAATGCAAAAACTCTGTTGAAATTTTACCCTATGCGCTTATGCAGTACGTGGGTTTAAAGTTCACATGCTATAAACGACTATAGCTGGGTAAGTATAGCATTTTAAGCTAGTTCAGACTTTAGACACAGCGGTCATCGCGGATTCAAACCGCCCGTATCAACCGCGCGGATACAGTAGGTACTTATATCTACTAAAATGTTCACACACACACACACCTACAGTCTACACCACGCGGACTATGTAGGTACATGACAGGGTTGATCCGCGCGATTTGCGTCCGCGCAATTTCAGCTGTCTGATATCCGAACTAGGGCTTAGTCGTAACTTATGTAGATAATGAAACAAGAAAAATATACCCCTGTAGATTGTTGTGGAAGTTCTTGAGCTGGTTTCCTAACCTTTTCACGATTTGGCTCCGGTTCTGAAAATAATATTAACTTGATATTGAATGTACTTACGTCGTACGACCAAAATCATCTTAGGACATAGTTTCATTAATGGAAAACACGCTTTCCTATCTCCCTCTAAACACTAATTATAGAAACAAGCAGGTCACTATTTAGGTAGGTAGGTAGTATCTACCTACCTAATGAGTCTGCATCGTCCAAAACAAACTCGGAAATAACATTGTTATTTAAACACTGAACACACGACCTCCGAGTCGAGAGCGAAGCTCCTGGATCACGGAGGCGTTTACACGTTTCTACTCCAGTCTCTGAACCTTGCTGAAAGCTGACCTTGTACGTGGTGGGAGTCGCCGGAGTCGCTGGTGTACGAGGTGTCCGTGTACTCCTGCACCTCGCCCGCTTCAGATTCGAAGTCCGTGAGAGCGAGAAACACCTCGTCCGGCAGTTCCATGTCTGCGAGTAAAACATAATAAGTACCTACCTAGGTAGTACATAGGTACCTACCTAGTTGTAGGTATTCAATAAATAAATAAAATAAAATATTTAAAGTGAACTTACTACTTACCATCGTCATACTCATCTTTTAGGCTCTGAAAAATAAATAAAATACTGTAAGTACCTTTAAAATCATCTAGGCAACTACTTATCAACTTTTCTAGTGGTATGCTATAACTTAGGTAGTTACTTATTATTGGGTTACTTATATGATTTGGGTTGGATATTGCTTGTCCACTGTTAGATTAATAGCTATGTCTACTAAAGCCACAAGATAACTACTTATTTATTGTTTTAGCCTGTAGGTTGTTTAAAGATATTGTTATTGTTAAATATTTTATATATATAACCATAATATTATGTAGGTACCTACTTACTTTTCTTTTGTATTTTTTTACCATAATTTTAGTGATTTGTCAACTGCAAGTAAAATAATAAAATCAGAATAATATTATATTTTCTAAGAAAAACGTGTCTATTGGCTGTGTTAGGCGAAAAAACAGCACTTGTCAGTGCAAAATGGCGATCGCTTAGCAATTTTAAAATGTGTCCAGTCCATAATAATTAATAACCTGTAGGTCGCGTTGATAGTTTTTCAGCGCTAGCCAACGCTGACAAGCACTATTTTTTTTCTGAACACAGCCAATGTCAGCAATATGATATATCCAATAAGTCAAAAAAGTGAACTGAACACCTAAGGGCGTTCGCAGCAGCGGGCAGCGCTGCGTTGAGGCGGGTCAGCCGTCTATCTATGGGTGACATAAAACAAGCACGCCTCGCGGATGACCGCGACGGGCGCACGCTTAACGCAGTGAACGCCCTAAATATATTATACTGTTTTTTAATTGTTTTAAAGGGCATTGCTATTTACCCATTCATCTAGAAGTATTTTCTGATGCTTTGCTAAGAAATATTATAAAATAGGTATCATTATTTTGAACCGACTTTCACAATGGAGAATTTCTTGCAATTATATTATTTATTTTTTTGTATGTAAGATTAATCCACCATTTGTGGACAGATTAAAATAGTAGGTAGGTATATAGTGCAATTACTATTTGTCTCGAGCCAATGAATGCAATCGATCCCACTTTTCTTGTGGGTAATCAACAACTAATTACACAAGTTGCACATATACAAATTTTTATTACTATTATTACAAATCCAGTATGTAATAAAAGTAATATTTCGGCACCCACTATTGCGGTCTAACAAGCTGTTTGCTCAATTGCGTGCGGTAAGTAAACTTGACCATTCTTGGCAAGTCTTGTACCTCTCTCAAATAATTTTATTGCACTTTATAAAGAATTAGAACCTAAAATAAAAACAATTTACATACAAAAGTATATTATCCAATAATAATACAAGATTATTTAGCATTTAGGTACAACTTAAATCTAAGAGTTATCGGTCATGACATCTTCATCTTCATCTTCTGGTTCCGCTAAATCGGGATGGCACACTCGGATGTGTAAATTCAGATTTATCTTAACAATAAAACTTTTTCCGCATGTTAAACACTTGTAAGGGCGCTTCACATCATCATCTAGTGTCATGGGGTGAGCTCTGGCTATGTGAGTGCGCAGGAGGGAGGAGTGCATTGTTCTGTCGCACTGGGTACATTTGACATGGCAATCCAAAGGTTGTCCCTCATGGGTCTGCTTGTGTTTTTCCATAGTGATTTTTGAGACAAACAGCTTCTGACAAAAATCGCATTTGAAATTCTTAACCTTGGTATGCTTTTTCATGTGTATTTTCAGACAGTTCTTTGTTGGGAACATCTCATCGCATTTGGAACATTTGAATTTCTTAATATCATTATGCAGCTGCATGTGCAATTTGAGATAGGCTTGTCCGGTAAAATTTTTGTTGCAAATTTCACAATTAATAGTGCTCGTAGAGGAGTGAGATTGCATGTGGCTCTTGAGGAATTGTGCAGCCACAAAGCTCCGGTCGCAAACCTGGCAAATGTACTTCTTGGAAGCGTTGCCCTCGTGTTTGCTGCGATGGATGTCCAGATGGTACTGTGAATTCACTTTGACGTCGCACTGATCGCATTTAAATTTCCTTCGCTTCTTAGGGCCGTCCTTGACCACCGGCGCCTCGGGTTCCGGCATAGTCGTATCTTTGTCGTTCCCATGAAACTTTTTATGCAAAAGCAAGTATTCCATACCTTCAAACGCTAAATCGCATACATCGCATCTGTATCTCCCTTCGCTTTGCTTCAGTTCGAATGTAATATACTCCGAGCCGTTCGATGCCTCAGCCATCTTTTCGCGTTTAACCGATGATCTGTTGTCGTTTTGTATTTGTTTTTCACTACCGGTTGGTTCCATCATATTTTTCATCCAATGATCTGCAACGCCACCGGGCTTCGTCTCCATTTGCAGTGACGCTATGGAGACATTCCGAATACTTTATATTGATCGAAATCAAGATAGTTCCTTTCAGTAGAAATATAATAATTCAACTTTTACTTTGTATTTTGTGCAATTATCGGTTTGTTGACATAATTTGCTTCCAAAAATTTAAACTTTTCTCAAGTGAAACACAAAAGGGAGCCTTGTTACAGCTCCATAAATTCCAAAAGAGAAGCGAAGCGCTTGGTTTTTTTTCTCTAAAGATAATGACAGCGATTACAAAAGTTTGACGTTAAAATATTACTAGGAGAAAAAATAATTTTCATTTCTTTTTACTTTATCTTTATGTGATTTCTTTGTAGCTTTCAACAATTTTATATTTTATCCTTTAACAATAATATTGCGAATGTTTCTTCAACTCTGATATCCTGGATCATAACCTAGTGACTAGTCCCAGCAGAGAGGATTGGCCAGTGGGATTGGCAGTCCATAATACTTCTTTCATTGGTCCAGATAAAAAAAACTGTCATTGTCAAAATCATATGTTTTTTGGGCGTCTACAATCTGCGTCTTGTTTATTTTGGCTAATAAAATATTAAGCAAGGATTAAATAATAAATTTATTTTACATACGTTTTAAAGGTGTATTTATAAGTGTATCTTACAAAAACCAATTATAAAGGTCTATATTCCAAACTAACCCATTGACAATTTTATAAAGTATTAAGAAGTCTTTTGTCGTGAGTTTTCTATAGAAAGTGAATACAAATAAAATATTATAAAACCTTTATATAAATAATAGTTAATATGCTACCAAGAACATATTACACCGATCAAGATATAAGAAGACGTCAAATTGATACTTTAAAAATATTCAATGATAATGTCACTGAAATTAGTGAAAATGTGGAATACAAAATCGACTTCTTGGCTGATAACCTGAATATGAGTCTAACTGTGGTTTTGGGACAAGATTTCCCAAACATAAAACCTTCTATTTTTGTCAATCCAGCTATATCTCATCCTTGGCTATCGGAGAACTCCAGCCAGGTTGTCAATGCTCCAGGACTGGTAAACTTCACCCAACACTCAGATTTGGGTCGCGTTGTTCAAGCTATTATAAGGGAATTCCAAAAATCTGTACCGAATATGAAAAGTGAAAATGTTTCGGCCAATGTCAGTCCTCAATCAAATTTAAATATAAACTCACTAATGTTTCCTGAGCTGAGTGAATTATCTATTGAAGAACTGCAGGAAATTTTTGAGAGCCCTGACTTGCAGGTAATTTTTACAAATAATATTACCTAATATCCTGAAATCAGTTATGAAGTGATTTAAAGGTACGCTTTCAGTATTAAATTTCCTGAAGAAGTTATACATATTTGTCCTACTAAAGGTGTCCTACTACCTATGTTTAAAATATTTTGCTATCAAGATTCTGCTTGTTTTTACAGGATAAATTACTAGGAACAAGTCCACAAATCATAGAACTTGATATGGAAACTGAGGAAATTATGGCGAGCATTGAGAAAATAGCTCAGGACAATATTTCAAAGCAACAGATGTTAGACAACCTCAAGACCGATGTGTTGGACAGAATATCCACAATAGTACAAATGAAGATGAACTATGAGGAGTTAAACAGGAAGCATCAGAAACTCTCTGAGGTCTATGATCCCCACCACATTCGGGATTGCTTAAAAATGGCCGCATTAAAAGCAGACGAGGATGCAGAATCCATAGCAGAACAGTTTTTATTAGGTTTGTAAATAAAAACATTTAATGATCAAATTGACCTTTTAAATTTATTAAAACATGATATTGTACTTTGTAGATATAAAGTGTCCTTACTTAAATTTGGAGTTTTACACTCATATTCATATTTAAGGTATAGTAAAACCCAATGTGATGTAACATTTTCTTATATTACTATTTGTTTTATCAATGAAAAAGAGTCAAAGTCTATGATTTACTTTGATTTTATTATTTCAGGTAACATTCCAGTGGAAACCTTTGTTTCGAAGTTTTCTGAGAAGAGAGCATTAGGGCAAGCCAGACGGTCAAGAGAGGAAAGACTGGCTCATCAGTTAGCACAACTGGATAAGGCCACTGCATAAGACTTATCTATTCTATAAGGTGTTGATATCAAGTGTAGACATTAGACATGCTAGTATATAGATGAAAAGTATGTTGAAATAAAAATAATTACAATATGATAACAATAATTATATTAATATGTTAGATTCGTGGTAATGTTTTGTACAAGAAAATAAGAATTAGTCATTTTGAATTTTATCAATTATCATTAAAATAAATTTTGAGCTATTGAAGACATTCTAACATTTCTTGTAAGCTCAGGTCAAAAAGCCTAGACAGCAGTAACAATAAGTTATTACTATTATCATCCTTGTAAATTTTCTTTTTTCATGCATTGATTATTTTCATAAAAATACTTTTCATTTACACCATTATCAGGATGGCCATTACCCATCCTGTGCATGATTGCTTATCAAAGTGTGTCATTTTTAATTTTTTTTTAGACCTACTTGACTTTTCGACAAATAGAAGCTTTGGCTTACTTAAAAAAACAACCTTATTTATCTGTTTCTAAATATAATGTTGATTTTGTTGTATTTTTATTTGTTGATGTTTTTAATTTATAAAATATGTTAGTAGAAAATCTTTAGAAAAATCTTACTTAATTTATGCTACACATTCATGCCTACTTATTGCAAACTTACTACATAGGTAATATTATGATGTACCTATGTATATTCTATGTATATTGTTTATTATCCATACTTTCATACTGATAGATATTATAAATGCGAAAGTGTATGTTTTTGTTTCCCTTATGCCCTTACTAAACAACCAATCGACTTGATTTTCGGCATAGAGTTAGTTGAAAGGACAGAGAGTAACCTAGGCTACCTTTGCCCTGGAAAACATGTCCCCAAGGAAGATTGACATCTAAGATATTATACTAGAGTATTTTTATACATAGCCGCGGGTAAGGGCAACTTTATACAATTTTATTATGCTTATCCCGAAGTTGACAGCACGATTATTTTTTCATAGTACGGGAATTATTTCAACTTTAAGTCTGATGTTACTCTGCCTACTGTTTGTTAAGTTTGTGCTTCCCTTCCGGAACAAACTCGATACTATATTTAACAGAACCACAAAACAGAGAATAGATCTATTACCTGTTTCGTGATTTAACCCATCAAGCCCGGAAATCCCAGACACAATAGATATTCAATTGTTATGCGGCAGCCGGTTACCGCTTGGGGCCTGGGAAGTTAAGGATAATATTGTGATACGATTGACTGACGACAAATCTGTCGTTATATTATGTAGTCCATTATGATTTTTCTGACACATTCTAGATTCAGGAACCAGTAGAGAAGGCAGCCGTAGAACAGCAGCTGCAGTATTCTGTCCACGATCTCTGCCCTATAAAGGAATTACAATTTTAGCTCTCACATTGAATGCTTCAGCACTAATCGGCCTGTTCCATTGAATAAATTGAATAACACTGTGCTACTACTTATCTAAGGTTCGATAAAATTAATGAAGAAAATCATACTTATTTTGTTTTACCTCCTGTAAATCTTCCGAGCCTTGGGAAGGTCCTCCTCGGTCTCATTCAGCAGAAACTTCCTGGAGGTGGTGATGCAGGCCTTGTAGAACTCCACCGCGTCGATGTCTTCGAACGAGTAGAAAAACAGGCGGCGGTCCTCCGGTTTGATCCTCGACCGCAGCTCGACGAAGTTGGTGTTGTCGAAGGTCCACTGCCGGGTGAGGTAGTACTCCAGAGCTACGTTGGCTGTGTAGATGCGCCGTTGGATTTTTAGTAACCTGAATTAACGGCAAAGTGGTTAAGAGCTTGGTCTGGGTTCAATTACAACCAAAATGTTGTTTCTGGTTAGGGCTTTATACCATATCAACATACCCATTGTGCATTTACTGTGACTTTATTTACTTACATAGGTTTCTTTCCGAGAATTCGAAGTACAAGATCGACCAGTATGGCGGGCACAAAGTGGTATAGCAGCACCTAGAAGTATGAAGTCACGAGTACTGTAAGTGTATTTCAAAATGCAAATAATACTTAGCATCTTGGCTAGGGGTCGACTTACCTTCAGCTCGGGGCTCACCAATAATTTTATAGAAAGAATGGAATTCAGAATTTTTGACGCAATCCACCGAAATGCCTTGAGGTTGGAGACAAATCAGACTGATAATACCATAACTTAGTGTGTGCTTCTTCAACTTCTTCAAGCTTCCTCAACGTAACGATCAAGCGACGGCATCTTCAAAGACGGAAAGTACATATCGTCGCCCCCACCGAATAGTATCGCAATCGACTAATTAGTAATTACTATAGAAGTGCTTATATGACAAATTATTGCCTTTGAAGGCCTATTACACCTCATGAATTTTTTTCATAGTGGTCGGACTAATAGTT
>DWAK01000562.1:0-10147 GCA_018230145.1 Lepidochrysops patricia
TAATTAAGTATAAGTGATTTTTTTTCGAAAATAATAAAAAAATAAGTATAAAGTGCTTGTACGCTATCTTAAACCGCCATAAACGAAGATTTATGAAAAATTATCACATACAGATTTTTTCATATTTTTTTCATATTTTTTTTAGATAAATGTTCAAGAGATCAAACGGAGCCATATATTTTTATACATAAGTTTTGACATAATTAGTTATTATATTATATTGTTTAGTTTGATATCTATTCATAATTAAGTTTTGATACAAAAATCAAACTATTACTACTAAAATTGTTACGAACTTATTAATCAAATTCACGTAATAAATACTATCATAATAATTGAAGATTGGTACTAGAAATTAAACAATAGGTGTCTGGTACCTCAGGCCCCTTTCCAGTCTCCCGTCTAGGCCTCTTCGTAATCTCAATACAATGGTTTCACTTCTTAGAAAAGGATACTGAAGAAAAGCAGCACTATGAAGTCCAATTAAGGTAACAAGAGATTATGATTGTGATCTTATGTAAAATTGTGATCGAAATTCGTCCATAATTAATATGTTTTTAGGCATATGTTATATCTTTCATTTCATAAATCAAATCAAATCCTTTATTTCTATGGGAATATTATATAGAGATACCCGCCCAATCTAGGTGAAAGCTATGCTATGGTGGCATAATAATCGATAGAATATACAAAATACGATTTAATATAGTAAATGTTAAAGTATTAAAAGTATTCTGAAAAGTTTTTTTTCGAAGTGAAATTTCGGAATTTGATGAAAATGTATTTTTCAGAGACTTCATTTGGTACAGAGTAATCAGGAGGAAATCGTGCAGAAGCCAGCTGAAGTTATCTGAAAAGGAATTTGTTCAAGAATCTGGTCCCACATATTAAAGTAACGTATTAAGCCCCTTTTTTAGAGGTTTGTTGTTTTGTATTATGATCGGAAAAGGTATTTTTTTTAATTAATGCTTTTATTTATAATAATGCAAATAGATTTGAGAAGTGGTATAGGGAAATTTAGTAAAAGATATTTATGAATTTATATAATACCTACCTATTTATTACTTTTATAAAATACAGTCCCATGGAATTCTATATTTTGCGCATAATGTACCCTAAATTATGAATTATGAGAAACACAGTAGGTATTTGGGAAATGATTAAAATTAACATGTAAAGAAAGAAAAGTTTAATTAGATATAGTATCTATGAACAACTATTCGATACGTTTATGGACCTTAGGCGTAACTTTATCTCATAGACTAATAATAATGTAATTATTTAGGATTTCAGTTTACAATTCGCATATTTCACGAACATGAAAATCCGTGCGGAAAATAACATATTCCTAGAAACAACCACACCTTTTTAGTTCTGAAAATAGTCATAGAATCATTCATACAATCTATAAACAGGATATTTAAATATTATATTAAATATTATTTTGTTTAATTTTAGAATTAGATGTTCCTCATAATTACGTTACGCATTATATTTTAATTTACAATTATTATTAACATGGACAAATTAATATTTAGGTATACCTATTTACAATAAATTCTTAACTTTACATAGTTTAAAGAAATAACAACACCCGAAAGTGTATTACGAAATCATTGTATCAGCTACCGATACGAATTTTGTAATATGTTTGTAAAAGTTCCTATCTCTGGCTGAACGTAAAACTAGGCGTACTGACTTTTAAATTTGTTTCCAATCTTGTTCCTACATTTTATGGGGAGAACAGTCTTATTCAAAATCCAAACTGATATTGGTTTCGTGGTTGTGGAACTTACATAGTTTATTACCTTTACTACAAGATTGAACCTGAAGTTAATGTATTATATAATCTAAATGGTTGTCACGTTGATCTGAAGTTAATATATAGATATAATGTAAATGACCACATTAGGCTGGCCTCATACAGCCGGAATGTTACTCTGTATTCATAATCTGAATTCATATTATTATTAATTCAGAAAGACCGGAATACCATACAGCGTCAGTATGCTCCACACACATTCTGGTTTTTTCAGATTAGGACACAGGAAGAGAGAAAACATTTTTTGAGAGGCAGTGCGATTTCAGCCCGCGAACTGTAGCGTTAGTCGCGTCGCAGACGACAGGACGGGGCGGGCTTTTCCGCGACATAAATGTCATTTCAGGCGTTTTGGAAACGCGGTCTTTTTGCTCGCCGTGTGCATTGGTAATATTTTGTGCTATCGTTCACGGCGAAATTGACCGGCCCGCCCCGCCCATCCTGTGCGAAGCGCCTTAAAGGGCAGATGTCATCACAGATTTGAATTGAATTTTGAACAGATCAACTTATTATCAAAATTACTTTAGCATCGAGCTTCATAAACAGAATTTGCCATATCAGTAAGATACCATTGAAAGTAAATAATAACAATTATTGTAGACTAACTAGACCCCTAATTCTAGTTTTTGTTGAATTCGTTCAATTTGCACATCGTTTATGCGTCCTTAGCACTTCACACGCGTCATATCCAGTCGGCGCCGCACCTATAGCATGCACCGTAACAGTAATCTTACTATAAATTGAACAGAAATAATTACTAGAATTAGCATTCTGTATGCAGATGTGTCCTTAGAATATGGGATCAATTGAACGCTATCGGCTTAGTTACTAACACTTACCAAGCTGATTGATATACAAGAGGATTGAGTAAAGCTAGCCTAATTGCTTCACGCTCTTTTATTCAAACATTTAATGTAGGTAATTGATAGTGTAGTATATTAATAGCAGTATATAGTAGGGATAGTTATGAACTACTGATGTGTAACAAATATAACGTAATAACGTAACGCTATCGAAATGACTCAATTAAATGCACAATGAAGTACTTAGGTAATATTCATACTTAATCTCTTTTCATAACAATAGGTACGTTCATTACGTGAAATGTTTTTGCTTAGACCCTGTTAATCGGCATTGAGTTTTGTATACTTATACGTGCGTATGCTTATTATATTACAATTTACATGCATCATACAATATTTTTATAAAATTGCATTTTTAAAGCGTTCAGTCATGGAGAATTAGATGTGAGTCGGAAATGTACCGGCACGGCGAGGCCGGAAATGGAAGATGGCAGCGGAAGTGACGCCCACTCACCTAATTCCAGGTATCGACGTCATAGTAGCACAACGGAATGGAATTTTTGTCCCTACATCCCTGTTTGTTTGACCATTTCTCCGTTTGGGAGATACATGAATAAATTTTACTAAAGCTTCTTTGTTTGGAAGCTGAATTAGGTACATGATAGAGCGCTTGATTTAATTCGGTGGTTAATTACAACCTTTTTATCACTCATGCGGGATAAGTACTATCTTAACGCACGCTGTTGCGGTTGGTAACGAGCTGTTAATGTATGCATGTATGTAACTTCTTTTAAATTTC
This sequence comes from Lepidochrysops patricia, assembly GCA_018230145.1. Lineage (NCBI taxonomy): Eukaryota > Metazoa > Arthropoda > Insecta > Lepidoptera > Lycaenidae > Lepidochrysops > Lepidochrysops patricia. The sequence goes on from DWAK01000562.1 coordinate 3,422, forward strand.
GAACACTTTTTCAAATTTCAAACCGTAATGGCGGACGCTCAGATATTACTTTCAATCCCGCATTTGTGATAAAAAATAGTACTTATATTGCCTATAAATAGAATAAAGTGTTGTCGATTAAATAAACGCACACGCAAACCAGTCGAACCAATCAATGCACTCGCTTCGCACGTGCGTCCAACGTGGTGGGCAATCGACAACTTACCACACTAGTTGCATAATATATTACAAAATTGCTCATAATATACATAAGTACATACTCATACTAAAAATAATTTTAAAGCATTACCCTAAGTGTTATTTTAATATCCCGCTCGTTTTTCGTGAACAAACTATCTAATGAACTAAACTTGATTTTTTAGTTTCTACTCCCAAGTCGAGCTTTGAGTTGAATGAATAAACAAACATAAATATGAACATTGAAAATACGTAGATTTTAAAGTTTGTAGTTTAAAATTTTCAAGTTTCATTAAAAGCGAAATGAAAGAAAATCACAGTAAATGAAAAATTCGCAGCATTTTCATTTTTCACTCAAAATAGCGATGAGCAAGGAGTATGTTATTATCACACATGAGCGTTCTTAGTTAATGAGAATAACCCGCAGAGGCGAGGCGTTTATATTTCAAAATTTCCTTATGATTGCTGCATGGTTCTATCTGAAGCAATCACGCCCTTCGCTCTATATAGCCAGCATGTAGCAGAAATGTTCGTGTTACTGTTTATTTTAATTATTATTCCGAGTACAAAAAACATTGAGGAATAAAAGCAATTATGATAAACGCAACTGGCGTAAAATAACCAATTTTGTATGCCAGCTTGATATTTTTGGAACCGATATAAAACAACAGAGCTTTAATGTTATGAAACATAACAATCCGCAAAATATGTTTCATTGTTTTATTACAACAATGGAACATAATATATCATAATATACCTACCTCCAATGTTTTAATATTATATATATTGTATTTTGCTATTCATGGTAATTATTGCTACTGAAAAAATGAGCAGGTTTTGTCCGCCAGCTACCTATGTCTGAATCTAGATCCGATCCGGTACGTAAAATCCGTAAATACAAATTGTACAGCCATTCTAAAATTAGCCACAATCCATTCATGCTCGCAAACATTCATAAAATATGCATAATAATAGATTTTGTCGATTTATTACTTAGAATTGTAAACCTACATAAATTAGAACCAATTCACACTGAAGCGTAGAAATGTGAAATGCGACGCGGAGTTAAAAATAAAAACACAAAAATGAAATGTCAAATAGCGTGACGCCGCTTGACATATCAGTTTAGTGTTAGTCTTATTTTATTGTGAAGTGACCCTTAGCTTGCAACCCAGAGCACATATCGATTTTTTCAACCCTTAATTGGCTTTTAAATTATTATTATTTTCGTCCATTGCTATTTTGACAGAAGCATATTTAGAACGACTATTGAGAGTTGACCTTTCTTCGCCTACACAAATTACAATGCGAAAAATGTTATGTAAACTACCCTAAAATAACGACGATGTTGCTAAAATATATAGGTAAATAAAATAATGGCAAAAACAATGTAATTACAAATTTGAAAAGTTTTTTGGCCCTCTTTAATTTTAACGCGTTTAGAGACTTGTGAGAATCCTATTTGTACCATTTCAGGGTGAAAATTAAAAAAAAAAAAACTCGACCAAGGCAATTAAGTAAAATCTAAACAAACCCCTTGTTTTTTCAGTCACGATGGCGAAACTTGTAACAGCATCCAACTTGAGCATAAGTTTTTTGATAAGTCAGTGTTTAAACGATAGGGGGGTGTGGGTGTTACAGGTTGGCCGGGTGTGAGGAAAGGTGAAAATAGTGATGTGACACCGGTTGTTATCGATGCAATTTAATTTCGCTTTTAATATTTTTACGAAAGCAGTTGTGTAAAGTAGCTTGTAATGCCTATACGAAAACATTCAATGTTTCAGCCAGTCAAAAGATTTCGTTTTTGTATTGACTTTTGACTGTGTAATATTATAGTTATATAATTAATTAAATATAAGATTTTTTTTGCACCTACAGGTATAACCCTAGTCAACTTATCATTGTGAAATTTACACCTTTATAGAGAATAAAAGTAATTTACGTAGGGAAAATAATATATTATGATTACGTTGGGATACTGTGCTATTTCGAGAGATATCATAAAAAGTACTACTGGTATAAGAATTAGTTATTTACAGTACTAGTGAGTAAACTTACTACTCTAATGTAGATACTAGATATTCATATAAAATACGACATTTACGATTAATAATAATATCGATGTAAATATAAGATATAAGTTTGCATTAAAGTATCGATACATTCATCCCTTCACTAAGAAGCAACAGGGTGCTGGACGCCTGCGCGCTTCCACCCTGGCGCCTTTAAAATGGGCCGGCGGAACCGCTGGGGTCTCAATTCCACTGCGATCGGTCTAGGACGAAGGTCCGCGGGACACCCTAAGGTGTTAGTGACGTAGAAATGTGAGAACTGTGCATGTTAAAAACTGGGTGCTGTGATATTGAGAGATAATGATTCTGGACATTGCAACTACTGTGCGGCTCGCTGTGTGCAGTGCTGAAGATTAAAGGCAAGTTTAGAATAAGTTTTCGCGGTCATTTCGGTTTTTGCGGTTTGCCTGCCCACTTTCAATTTAAAATGAGATAATTTTTTATTGTTCTCATAAATATACGAGCATTTTAAAATATTTTTTGCGCTCATAATTGCGAAAAAGATTTGTGGTATTTTAAAATTACTTTTTAAATAATAAAATTATCTTGATTAAAATTACAATTATGTTTTATTAATTTATAGAACACTGCTTTGCGACTACATACTATTATGAAAACAATAAATTTAAACTATTTTTAAAAATAACATAGAAGTAAGACAATAAGTAACAAGATTCTTCTTTCTGTCCATTATCTTATCGGTAGGTCTTAAAATAATTGAAAAATGCTTTTAAAACAATTTTAATAACAAATATAGTATCATTTATTGCCCAGCAAAATATCTTTCTTGAGACGGAACTAAAAACTGCGATTTATTTTGTACATTTCTACTCTTAAGGATTGTAAAATAAAGTTTTGTTTAAGCTGTTAATGCTATCCTGGTCTGCTTTGTCAAAAAGTTGGTTAACGAAGTCTACTCATGATTTGTAACCCTGCCAAACGTACTTAAAACTTTAAGAATAATTGCAAAACAAATATACATCGTACAGTGTCGTGTAATATATAGTACAGTTTACTTAAAACATCTGTATACTAAAATTTTAAAGCTATGCTGAAAGTGGGTGTTGGCAATATAATTTTCTATTTTTTATTTTTTTTAATCGTCATGACTGATCAAGCTATTTTTACTATGCTGCGTTTTTAGCAACAGACTGCATATTTGTAATAAGATTACCGGACAATTTACACCAAAACCATATAACGACAACGCAAAAAAAATATAACGCCGTTTAATAACAATTTTATATACAATTTTTTTTTTCAATTTCCACATTTAATCTCTACATTTTGGTGTGATTGGCCTCTTTTTTGCGTAATTTCAATCATTGTTGTGAAACGCCGAATAGCTTCGTGTCGGTCTTTGTATAACTTGACCCTTAGGTCTTCCGTGCACTAGGCAGCTACGAATTCCAATCGTTTTACTGGTTGCCTAGTGCACGGGAGGCCTGAGGACATCTTGATAAAAAAGGGAAACATCCGCTGTCAGTTTTTAACGTTCCAAGAACGTGATATAGATAGAAGAAGCTCATTAAAAGCTAATTTTACGGACAGTGGAGTGTTTTCTCGCATAAATGAATAATTGTTGCATTATGTACTTAGGTATTTAAATTCCAATTTAGAAAGTATGTTCTGTCATCATTACTACCTGATACATAAGTGATCAGCACCATATGGACGCACTTAACACGTTAGTGGTGTTGTGCTAATTAAAAAAAATCAACCTACCCTCCGTCGGTCCATGAAATTAACCGGTTTATAGTTACTTCAGAACGGTTAAAAAGAAGCAGGTTATGTTACATCCGTGCAATTATTTTTTTACGTGTCAATGTGTTTAATCGCTTAAGCCACCTAACTACCCAAATAACTAAATGCTTACCTATTGTACAATTCCATCAGGCTTCGCATAATACCTTCGTATTTCGTAGAAAGTCGCAACCTTAATAAACAAAAAATAAAGGTTAATTAATCTGTTTATTTTCCTGCTTACGCGTCCAACAAGGTAATGGAATTTGGTGGATAAGAGTCTAATGGAAGGAAAAAGACGCAGGGTTCTCTACGATAGGTACCTGTGCTCTGCCATCCCAAGTGTTTTGGGTGCCGACCTTGTAATTTAATGTCGTTAAATATTCAAGGCTAGATAAAAATTTTTTTTAGCCGATTAGAACTTACCTAATTACATTCTAGCTACAATAATTTGTTTTAGGAAATAGTTGTGTAGAGTAAATTCACAATAAACGGCGACAAGACGATGCGCGTCGCAGCAATGCAAAAGACATAACATAAAGACCTGTTTATACATTTTTTGTAAAAGTGGATAATTTGATTTTGAGAACTTAAATTTAAAGTTAAACGATTCATGTTTAATATTAGCCTTATAAAGGGCACTGTTGCTAACAGGGCCTATTGGAATAGCTCCACAAAATCTAACATTACTAAAAAGTGATAACATTTAGAATAAAAAAAAAGTATTTATATGAAAGACAATGAAACAAAGTGCTCATCGATAATATGTTTTTGTTATTTATCTACAGTTAATTAACTCATAAAAACGGTTTGTCCCTTAGGTACGCTTTGCACGGTACACCCACCTTATTATGTTGGGTTTTAATCCAGATCACTAAAATAATATAGGATATTTCCGTGATTTCTTAACTTCTCGCCTGCCAGAAGAATGTTTTCATTATCATTCCTTTTTGACTTATTAACTTTAGCTCTGTTCGAAGTTCGGTCACCCAGTTCCAGTTTATAACAAAAACTAGCAGTTTCATGGAATGAAATCACGCACGACACAAATCTGTCCGACGCGACGGTATTTTAAACAAGCACGTAACAGCGTGAGTTAAGCACACTGAACCTTTACTAATTAAAAGACTGTAGTGTCGAGTAGATACGTGGCGTTTTACAGCGAGCCGCCTCATGCTGGTTAGTGATTAGCGCAGCTAATGGTCCTTATTGCTTTAATTTAAGCTCTTAAGATGTCTTAAGTGTAGGTAATAATAATAAAAAAGTAAGTAATAATATTGTATACTTTATTTAAACCCAATAGTTATGTTACCCCAGACAAGTCACAAGTAAATTGTAATATTATGTTCTTTATCCAAACTTTTGGGAGATTTTTTTTTCTTTAAACATGCTTATCTTCTTATTTTATTTAATAAAAAATTTGTTCGATAGCTACCAAGAGTTTTACATAATGTATCTAATGTCGTATGATTTTAGGTGATAAACGGTTGAAAACCGGGTAATTTTATCAAAATCATGACAGTAACCGATCCAGATTAAAATGAAAGTTGTTGTTGCTATTTACTACTTAGTGAACAGGCATGATACTTCTTACAAGCACGTGGCGTTGTCGCACGCAGATTAATTATAATTTCAATAAAGGTCCGTGGTCAGTACTAAATGGATTTGTGGAGTTTGCAGGCATCGGAATTAATTGATACTGAAGGCGTGAAATGCGCTAATAAAACATCGTTTTAGTGAATTGCTAGTAAGGCTTGACTAGCCTTACAACTAGTTGCCTTACAATTTGTTCGTCTCGCGAAAGTAGATGTAGGAGCTAACAGACTGTACCGTCCGTCAATCAGACAGACGGATACCATATTGCATATTTTATAACATTAGTACCGCAAATTATTTACAAACCTCTTATACATTATTAGCGTACTAGATAGTTAACCTTCATCTACTAGAACTGCAGACTAAGTTTGGGAACCACTTTAACGTGCTTAAGACTTAGAAGTTATTTGGATAACGTTTTACAAGATATATTATGCGCACTCAAAGCTTTATTTCAGTGTTCCAATTTTAAATAATTGCTCCCGTTGCTACAATCATGCGTTTGTGAGAAAAAAACATTATAGTATGCAAAACAATTTAAAAAATCTACTTTACATCGTGACGTCGTGCATCGCTCTGTTTTTAGTGGTGTGAATTGATCCTTAAGCTGAAGTTAATATGAATAAAGAAGCAACCGATTATCATAAATTGTATAAAAAGTTGTTTAAGTGAATTGTAAAATGCAAATTGAATCTGAAACAAAGGTAGGTAACATTAATAAAATCATATTGCTTGTAAAAGTAAAGATAAATAATAAATGGGAGTAGCTTTAGCAAACCGTATCTTTGGGAATGTAAAAATAAGAATAAATGAAGGCTCTTCGATCCCCTGGAACTTTTATGTAAATCGGTTCACGTAAAAGACATTGAATTGAAAAATTGCAACTTGCACGACTTACCGTATTAGAATATTACCGAACGGCCAGAACAAATACATTTTTTGTAGTTTCTGAACTTATTTTATTTATAAAAGAACTCGTCAAATACTACTGTAATTAAAGACGAATATTGCAAATAAAACAATTTTTAACGGATTTTATTGCGGTTTATTACATTTTAGAACCTAAGAAATCAATAAAGACGAATATGTTATACTAGCTTTTGCCCGCGACTTCGTCCGCGTGGAATAGTGACTTCCG